>JAODAC010029044.1:0-15532 GCA_027575185.1 Mimaenictus wilsoni
CGTGGTTAATACCGACGATTGGACCCGGCGCGTTCACCGCGCCATCAACCAGGGCCGCCGACGTTGGTTCGCGACATGTGAGTTGAGTGTATAACCCTCTTTGCAACACACAATATTATTGCTTAGGTTTTTTTTTTCTAATTATTAATGGACTGATAAAAATGTATGACTTAGGAGCCTTCTCAATTTTTCTTTCTTCGTACTAATGCGTTTCTTAATTGCCTCTGTCCACCATGACGTTTGTTGTTTAATTTTACTTTGTCGACTATATGTGTCTGTGGAAGAATGTTCTTCAAGTGTTTGAGATTACGAACGTACTTCTATCTTTTTACAACGTTTACTATCTTCGGTATGTCACACCTGCCGGGCGCTGAGGAAGTGATGTGCTCTGTGATGTTGGAAACGATGTGGTACTGTGGTGTGGTTGAAGACCAAGTGACGCAAGCCGTCAGGCTTGGCAACAGCGATAGAAAAAGTGAAAAAGTGCAGAAGTCTGAAGGGAGAAGTGTCGAAAAGGCAAGAAAGTTAGTGTAGGAAAGAGATAGAATTAGCCTGGTAGAAATACAATTTAGCTGGCAGGTGTGACGCTTTGAATAACATTACTTGTGTGTGTGTGTGTGTGTGTCATAAATTTGAAGGGAATACATTCCCCACATATCTACTAATCCAGCAGGTACTATTGCTGTTCTTGTCTTTATATTGTCTCCCATCTGTCGTCTATTGATATCTAACTTGTTCTCGATAAGTTTTGTACTTTCCTATCCATCTCTTTGCCATGTTCTTCTGTTTCTTTCTGTATTCACATGCTGTACCCGCTCTTGCCCTATCGCTTTCTTTTACTCCACTCCAAATAATGATAAATTTGGTCCAGATTTCCGAATTTCCTTTTCCTTTCTTTTAAGTTTCTGTGATTCCCAGTATTTCCAAATTTGCTTTTTCCATTTCTTTTGCTAGCTCTTCTTCCTTCCCATTTATTCCTCTAATGTTCCACGTGCCTAATCGTCAAAATTTCGGCATCTCCACCTTTTCAACTGATTTGCGTCTGAGTTTTAGATTTTCGTGTTTTAGTAATTACACTTGTTATGCGGTAGTCGCGATTTTTAAAACATTAATTTTTTTCCCGGTGTTGCACGAGACCAGACTTAACTGGATCTTTTTAAGCTAATTGTAAGTTTCTTGAATTAGCTGATGTGTTAAGTACAACCTACCACTACGTCTCTGTTCAAAAAGCACACGAATTCTAATACCAGAACGTCTTTATTACAACAAAATTAACAAACTTAACAACCACTCACCATACTCACCAGAGGAAAATAGGTAGAATCCGACGCGTACCACGATTTTATGGTGGTGTAGCGCCCCCTCCTCATGTTACTCAGGGCTTCCTTAAGTCTCTAGATCCCGTACGCAGGTAGTCGAAATTGATTCGCGTTAATTCGCGGGTTGATGTTGCTGTTCGCAACAGTTGGCGTGGTGTATGCACCAGATCAGCTAAGGCAGAAGAAACGTTTTCGATGGTGCACGCGTGTAATCTTATTGTCAGCAACGTTTGGTGTTTGATGTTGATACATTTTGGTGTCGGAGCAAACTGTAGTGTGTGTGTCGTATTGTAACAATACAAATTAGCTCATGAGATTTCTTCATTGTAAATTATGTTGGTTATTAAAACATGTGTGGTATTATTTGGCTTCTTCTGTTATGATTTGCAACAGAGTATTAATAATGTTAATAGTCTTTACTATAAACTACGTGCTTTTTCACCAATAAATATAGAATTCATTGCTGCATTCTGCATTCATTCATATATTTTTCAGGTCTTATGAAAATAGATGTTTTCAGATGTATAGGTCTACTTTGGTTCTTTCATGGTAATGTTCATGAGAAAGATAGAAATTCGAGTAGGATGAAACGACTTACAGAGATCGGTTTTATCCCCTCCATTCATTTTAGTTCATACACCAACAAATACAGCCAGTTGGCGCTGATTCTCGTACCAATTTCTACACAGGGAGTTGCCTATCTAGATATAACCTCTGGTGTATAACCTAGAAAGCCGTTATAAAACACAAATCATTAAGATTTTTGTGATTTAGATTTCCTAGTTACTCTGCCAGAGTTCTAGCATAAATTCTCTTTCTCGTACAACTGTATCTCTCCTTTCCTAAATTCCTAAACTACGGGATGCGGATCAGTGCGTCATCGCGCAACAGTGCAAACAAGCATAAGTTAACTTGCGCAACAAGCGTCGTACACCCTAGGCAACCATCTCAACAACACTTATTAATTATTCCGGAAATAATAACATTAATATACCAGAAATATTTAATAAACTTGAATCGGAAAATTCATACCGGATAACCGAGGTTCCCACAACATAACCTTGACATGCCCGTCACTTTGCGATGGATAAACCAATTGGTCTAGAATTAACACTTTTTATATTACCTAGAAGATAGAAAAACACGTGTGTACGCTATTCACATAATAAATAATTGCATTTAGCAGAAAAAGACACTAAAGTCTCTGGAGAAACAAGAAACGAACGAAATTCGAAGAATTTCCGATGTTTAATTAATCTCCCAGCACGTGCCCGAACAGGTTTTACTTGAATACCAGGGCTTGACACAAAATAAAGGGCTTTCCACTCTCATACAAAACGTGATTAAACAAATGATTTAATACAACACTGTGAGGAATAACTATTAAACTTGTTTCAATCATTGAGAAAATAAAACTATCAATTCAAAGAAGTTTAGTTTCATCAAGTGAATGGAAACTTGTTGTCATGTTAATCTATGCAATAAAACAAAGGAGGGCCGAATGAAGCAGAAAATGTTGGCGCACTTTGGCAAACAAAGCAAAGTTTGTTTGCGCGCGTTGGAAATCCACGTGGAAATGAAAGCAGCCTTGCAGGGAAAAAGGCGGTAGTACTGTTATTGCGTTGTAGCAGCCGATGCTGATATACATCATCAGCCACATCAAAGCAACGTTCCTGCGAATATCGAAGCGAAGCGACTGCCGTCGATTTACAGGAAATTCAGACGCGTCTGGATTGCGCAGCCTTTCAGCTGGTTTTTACTTTCATCCGCCTTCTTGTGCGTTTCCTAGGCTTACAAGATTCGAAAGTTGATTCAGATGGATTCCGAGGCGTAGATTTTCCACGAAATATCAATATATCGATAGGGTTTCATTGTTAGAATGTTTATAATCGAGTGTGGTTAGAAATGTCGAAAATTCACTAATAATATAATATTAATATTTATTGCATACTAGCAACCGGCTCGACTACATAGTCCATTGATAATACGCGCCCCTTTTTGCTATTTGATTTCGTTGATTTTCTTCTTCTTCTTCTTGCTGATTTATGGCCATAGATAATACATACGTATAGTAACACAAGTGCTGCAGTAAAATTTGCAACAAATTTTAGTTCAACCCATGCCGCAAATACAGAGTGGCGCCACTTTGCTATTTGATTTCATTAATTTTAAATACTGTTTTCAAATTTAAAGACAATTTTCCAAATAGAGATTTATTTTAAAACATATTACATATTATAATCATCAAATGTAAATCTCCTAGGTCGTGCTGGAACATTCCGTCGACGAACGGTATTAAAATCATATGCTGCTTACCGCGTATTTTGTTTTTGAAAGGGTGACCAACTTGAAGGTTTTAGTCACTTTGAAGAATGAAATTATACGCAGACATACATTACGAGAAAGAAGCCGATCGATTCTATCTGCATGTAGTCGTTCTTTAATGATAGTATTTTTAAATCAAGTATTGACAATATATCAAAAGCAAAAGGGTTATGTCACTCGGAGCAATAAATGAAACGAAAGTAATAAATTTTAAAACTCGTCGCCAGTCGGAAACCGAATAAGGCCGATTAATTACTAGCGCCATCTAACAAATTGGGTTGAACTAATCAATTTTGTTTCATGGTCTCTAATATAACATGCGCTTCTCTACCTTATATTTTCTCTGTTTATGGCTCTTGGAAACAAGGCCCTCTGAACCAGAATTAACTCCATATTAAAGAAGCAGGAGTCATTTGCGAGAGTGTCGAGGTATGAAGAGAAATTGGTGCAAATGGGGAATGAAAGGCTTGTGAAAAATGTGTGGCAGTGGTGCGTGAGCAGAGGGTCTAGTATGTGGGCGGTTCGGAGCAGGAGGGCATACGAAGCGTTGGGCTTTCCGATGTGGCGATCCGGGAAGAACTCGTGCGGAGAATAGGAAGGGAAGTGGAAGAACAGGAGAGACAAAGTAGAGTTAGCAGCAGCACATATAACCCGACATTTCAGAAGGTCCATGTGATCGGGCGAAGACCATGGTACTTCGGAGACAAGAACATGTCCCGGATGGAGAGAGCAATTCTGGAAAGGGCGAGATGTGGGTCGGAGGAGAGAGGGCGTAATGGATGAATGGGGCCCGAGTACACCCGGTGTGTGTTATGTGGGAAGGGGGATTGGATACCTAGGAACTTCTGGCAGGGGAATGTGTTGAGGTGAAGATGGAATAGGCTTTGAAGGAGGGTAGTGGAAGAAAACGAGTAAAAGTGTGGTTGGAAGAGTCAGGGAAGGGGTTGGTGTCAATCACCACATTGGTAAATGTAAGAAGGAGGAGAAGAGCAGTATGAGAAGTGACTCGTGGATATAGCTGTGATATTGCTGGAGCTCAAATTGGGTTTTTGTTATTATTTGTATGTGTATTTTTTATTTTATTTAATGTATTCGGTCCGCAGACCTGGCCATCGACCTTCACTGGTCCTTCAGCCTGGATACATACATATAATTTTATGGTGTTTTTGTATATATTACATGTTATTGTGATTTTTGTTATTGGTTTTTTGTGATGTTGTTATTGTTGTGTTGTTGATGTGGTGTCTTGTTGGGTGTGAGTGAAGTGAACTTCTATGTTATCGGTTTTTTATGGTATTTTATGATATGTGAATTTTTATGATTCTTCTTGTGTGTTGTGGGTTGCGCATTGCGATTGTTGTGACTTGGTGTGGATTTGTATTAATGTGAATTTTTCGTGTGAATTTTTAATGTGAATTAATTAAATGAGTGATTTTGAGTGTGAATTTATAATAATACTAAATTCACACTAGTCCACTAGTCCACCCCGAGGACTCGAACCCCATCCTCCTACGTGGTAAGCAGATGCTTAATCACTAGACTGCCCAGGTGGGTTTGAATGTGTATTTAATTGTTTATTATTTTTCTGCTTATTGTATTATCATATAATTTAAGAATTGTGATTAATGTTTATTGATATTTTGAAGGGTAGTGGGCATTTATAAAATGAAGGGTTGAAATGCCAATAAGGGTTCCATATGTACTTACTAATTATATTAGAGAATTGTATAAAGAAGACGTTTTCGGATGATATTAGACAGTTGGCAGTTGACGCCGTTCATATTTCCGAAATAATTTCATCATCATCTGAAATGTCTAGTTAACCCCATGATAATGGATAATCCAGGTATACATAACATGACCTCGTTTATCTTTTGTTGTAATAATTGATAATTGAGGTATCCCTAACCTGATCTCGGTTTTTTAACAAATATTAATTTGTCAAAATAATTTTAACACAAACTATTAGTTTATAATTCGAATGTTTAGGAATAAAACGTGAAGATAAACGAATTTTATTGATATTTCCATATTCAAACTTTAATGTTACATTTGCTGTACATAAATGTTGATTGCCAAACAACGCAAGTGTTATATTATGCACGTAATCGCATTATCCCTGCGAGCAGGGACAAACGGAAGCGATAAACTTGACATAAATAAATGCGCATTGCGTATGGGACAATAAAATGCGATTTTGCAAACGGCCAAGTTGCAACGCGTTGTTTCGAACTAACCGGTGTTTTGTAATGGTGTACGAATGCGGTTGGTAAATGTGCGGCAATTTTCCAGAGTTGTAAGTAGTGTCTCTGTTCGCTGTAAAATGCTGGCAAACTGGAAAACTCGAAATCCGGCCACAATTTACCAGCCCAGAGTGCATGCATGTTTGATTGCAATTAATTACACCATCATGGCAGGTCCAATTAGATGAAAGCTATTATCTCGAATTGCACTCGAACTATTTAGGTATGCAGTCAGATCTAAATGCAATACATAAATAAATGAATTGCATGAAAAGTTAATTACGTTTAACAGGTTCTCGGTAAAATATTGCACGAATGCACTGGTTAAAGTGCTAAATTTATCATGAAAAATGATTTAGGATGATAGTTGGATATCATTTGACAAATAATTATGAATGGAAATTTCAACCTTTCGTTATGGTTATCTTTTGTTAACGCGGTAGTCGCGATTTTTAATAATAAAAATTTATTTCGCAGTGATGAGCTGGACCTGACTTAACATGATCTTTTCAAAGCTAATTGTAAGTTTCCTAAGTTTACCCGATATATGTTAAGCCAGACACACCAACGTCTCCGTTCACAAGTCATAAAGTCGAACACCACCTACGTCTTTATAAACCAAGGTCTTTAAACACCAACTTCAGCATAATAACAAAATGGCAAGAACACAAATAACTTAACAAACACTCGACAAAACTAATCAGAGAAGAAATATGACTGTTCGTTTCACGCGTTTATAGAGGCTTAGCCCTCTCCCTTTGAGGGTTAAACATTCATTTGAATTATCGGATTCCGGATGGGCGTGGCCTCGAGATCGTATCTAAGCGTATACATATAACGATGTAGGTGTGGCCACGATGTATAACTATGCAGATAATTTAGATAGTCAAAACTATACATTTTTTGATGGTAGCTTATCACTTTGAATAAGAAAATACTTGGAAACAATAACATACCATTACCAATAGAGAAAAATGATAAACATTCCTTTGGCTACTTTTATACAGAACCAGACAGGCGTGGCCTCGGGAACGTGTCTAGGCATATCCATATTGATGGCTTTTACTTCTTGTTCCTCTTGTTTAGGTATTTTAACTGTTCCCACTTCAGTCAGGGTTTAGGTAGTGACTCCATCTCTTACCGGATCTTTCAAAGGATTTCTTTCCACGTGGCGATTTATCTCGGGCTATTGAATAAAGTTAATGACCACAGTATCCGAAGTTTGGTAAACCAACAAAATATCGAGAAACTGATAGGCGTGGCCTCGTCGAAAAGAAGCATGAACTCCGCGAATAAATTACAAATATCCATTTTGTTTCCTTAAAAACTTATAAATATACCTTTATATTGTCACGATCGAGGATTTTAAATAGGGGTTAACCCGCTTGGCTTTACTTGACAACCGGGCAGAAAGGCAAGGTAGAGAAATAGAAAATATTTAAATATTTAAAGTATATAACTGCAAAATATAAGTATTTATTTAAAAACTCACCAAAGGGATTTAGACTGCTCGGCTTGGGCACTGCACACTGGACACGGAAACGGAATTAATTATAATTTTATCTTTTCAAATTTGACAACTTTATTAAAATGTCAACAACATATTCCTCTTTTATTCTATATTATTAATATGATGATCATTTCACGTTCCAATGATTTTTCTCATTTCATGGATGTCAGTTTATATTAAATATAAACAGAAATCATAGATAATCATGGTAATGTCATCAGTTTAAGTTGATACATAACGTGCTTCTTTTATGTGGAATCAATTCTGGTTCAGAGAGCCTTGTTGCCAAGAGCCACAAATCAGCAAGAAGAATAAGAAGAAGAAATCATGGATTAAGTAGCATTAATCACCAGGACGTAACCTGAACAAAATGACCACGTTAAATAATCTTAAAATCGGTTTGTCGCCGTGGTCGCCGTTTTGTAAACGTTGTCAATTTTGTGTCATTTCATTTTGCGAGGTTTACAGTTAAGCTCTCGCTAATAACGCTTCATACATTTATGCAACAAAATTCCGTGTATTTTGCGATAATAACCCGTTGATAAGTTTTTGAATAATTTTATGTAAAACAACGTGCAGAGATTAAAAAGTTTTTGGAAGTGTTATTTAAATTTTCGCAAGTAAAAGTTTTATTATGTTTTAAGAGGAGAAGCATTGCATAAGAAGTTGCCTAGTTTATGCTTTTTTAACAGTTTTAACAGCGAGTCGGTTCCATCTCGCTGGCCATTCCACTTCTCACCACTTCCTTGAAGCACCCGGAGATATGATCTCATGCGATTACTGAAACGAGCATCTTCTCAATGAGGGAATGTACTGTTATTACCCCACCAATAGACTCAAGGACCTACTGTTCCTGCGAAGACCACTCACCCTCGATTGATCCGTGGTGTCCTCGGCGCCACTACCACACAGTTGGTAGTGAGAAGTGTCCTTGATGACGTAGGATCTGAAGCTACCTCACGGTAATTACAAGCCCACTCTTGCAATGGGCTTGTAATTAATTACGCTTGTTTAGATATCACAAAACAGTTTTATTAGCAGAGACAAATAAGCAAGTGCGGCAGCAGAGCGCGAGTGTTGGTCGTAGTGATTTCGAAGATGGTCAGTGAAAGAGTGTCAAGATTGAGAGAAGTTGTCCCGATCCAACGTCGGCGGCATTAGTTACGGTGAACGCACCGGGTTCCGATCAGAGGTTTATTTGCGTCGGAAGAGAAAGGGGACGTGTACTGAGTGGCGACCCTTGGTGATAGCGCCCTGATCAGTGGTGTATTTGTGACAGAAGAGAAAGGGGAGGTGTACTGAGTGGTGACCCTTGGCCATATACCACATACATATACCACATAGCCACATACCGTCCTTAAACGTCCAGAAAATAGAAGAAATTAAGCCGACAGCTACCAGCTGTCTGTGCTGCGAGTTAGGGAAGGTAAAGATGAGAAGAGAAATGGTTAATTCGGCGATTGGATAAATAAATAAATAATCTTTAAAAAAATTAAAAATGAAAATTTGATTTTTTGGACCCTGCGCCACTGAAATCCACGGAAACTCGACTCGTGCCTGGTAGCCTCTCGACCGGTGCCCGGTAGCACTAGTCCATTAGTATTCCAGAGGTCGGGGTTCGATCTCGTTCGGGGGCTTCAAATTTTTTCTTTCCCCGTTAAATTTCGATTTCAATTAACTTCTTTGGAAATTCATTAATTGTACTAAATGATTACATGTTCTGCTTTAATATGTGCCACCTAGTCTGGAGTCGTTCAAACATAGACTTTATTATAGTAATTGAGTGAATGAGCTAAGAAATACTTTCAGTACTTGCTCGCAAATATGTAAATTCCACTTTATACTAAATTGCCAAATTATAAAATCACATATTTAACCTCTTAAACATAGAATAATTGATTTGGGAAAACAATAAACCCACAACACCTCAAAAACATGTTTTTCATCCTATAATTACTCATTCTCATTCCATTTACCCTCCTTCCGTTGAATGCTGATGAATTCTGACTAATGTCGATCATAATTACCCACGAAAACGGCTAATTATAGCCGCAACGCATAGTCATAAGGTGTTTGCACATATACCACGCATCATCTGTCGCCCACACTGATGGGAACGGCTGACATTCGACGTCCGAAATTGACCGCCAAACGAGTATGTAAATTGTTAACGCGTCGCATACAGTGCGATGCGAACCGGTATGCATTATGCGATAATTGGTTTGATGCTGGCATCCCTGCGGTTGCCAAATAAATCGCCAAGCGACGTCGAATGTCATTGTTGCTCTCCCATGCTTCCAGCTGGCCAGCTGGGCCGACACCGACGCACGCTAAGTTAGGTGGCAATTGTGTCAACGCGTGGCCATGGTGTGCGGTATGACCAATGCAAACCAGCCTAGCCCGCATTCACAAATTGTAAATTGTGCACTAAACAAATGACAACTGCGCGAATAGGAGATAGTTATGGAGAGTTTCGAGCGGAAGCACACTGCCTGTGAGAAAGCTGTTGCTGATGCATTGGGCCATTTCGGTATGCCATTATTTCGTGTAAATTATCGATCATTTATTACGTATTATTACGGATACCATTCCAATCAATGGTGCTACGAAGAGGAGATGATAATTCACAGTCGCAGCAGCTGATTCAATTGGAAATTCATTGGATTCTGCGAGTAGTCGGATAAGCCACTCTTTATCCGAATATTGCTGTTTTATTTTTAATTTACAAAGTGTATTGAATATTTTTTAATTCGTATTACTTTAAAAATAAATATTTTTATGCTACACACATACCCAACATAACAAAAATGCAAAAACAATTAATATATGTAACTTGTCGAAAATACATGAATAGACCGATAGACGTTAAAATACATTAAAAAATTAAATTTGGTTAAGGATTATTAGGTTATCTAACGTCGGCTTAAATTAGATTATTTCAAGCGAATTAGATTATTAATCGTAATTGTAAAACAAGGTCAAAGTTACGCGTGTTTGCAAACTATAGATTATAGGGCAGAAAGTTTCAGTAGGAATCATCTCTTTGAATATTTAATTAGGTCAGTCAATTTTGCTTCGTACATTTTACAAGTTCCTCAAAATGCTAACCGCATTTTTAGAATTTGAGACGTGTGTCGACAGAAGGAAGAAACATAAGATTAAGTTCGGTTTTGGGTCATTAATGTATCGAAATATTAAATTTTAGTTGTCTGAAAAAGAACATTTGAAGAAAATTTGATGAAAAGTTGATCATCAGCTGTGGTCGGCAACCTTTTGGGTCGAAAGTATCAAACAATCTTGTATTATCCCAAGGGGACTAACAAATATCTGAAGAGCTTCACTGAAGAGCTGCAGATTGTCGACCTTTACATCACCAGACCAGTAACGAAGAGCTAACAGGTGTGTGCTCCAGCCAAGTGGCGCAGTGGTATAGTCGATGACCGCTGTCCATGAGGTCCCGAGTTCGATTCTCGGTGGGGATGCATATTAAAGTGAATTTTTCTTCTTATCAATAGTGTTAGCCTGTGGTATGACTAATTACATTGAAAATAAATTTAATAGAACTAATGACCATAGCAACTAATGACCATTGATTTTACCGATGCTCGGTAAAATCAAACAAACAGGTGTGTGCTCTAGCCATCACCCTACATGTAACCTGTAGAAGAAAGAGAGATAGAGGCGGGGTTTGTCAGAATAAGTTGGAATGCATTCTAGGCGGGAACGGCCTTACTTTCTAGATAAAATAATACTGTAAGAAAGTAGTGGTACCGCGCTATATAAACTTCATCTTCTTCACTTACGCGGCAACACATTAGGGGTAGTTAGCGACCTGCAATCTTCTGATTTCTGGACGTTCAAGGACTGAATGTGGACGAAGTATGTTCAGTACGCGCCCCTCTATATTTCACGGCATAATCACTCCTGTATGGGACCCAGTGCGTTCACCGATATACGAAAATGGACTGCCAACATTGGTTTGAGGGAGTCAAGACATTTTCGCGCTATCTCTTAGTCTATTCCATGCATCCCAAGGGAGGTGCGCTTCCCAGATTGGAAACCGTTGCTTCATAGGAACTAACCTAATCTCTTTACAGTCAAATCCAATATTTCTCAACCTATTTTGTGCTATGTCCCGTCTTATCGTTTGTCTTTCTAAAATTTTATGAACCTTATATATGTGTCCAAGCGAAATTCACACTGTCCGAACCAAAACTAAAATTTGCCATCAAATGGGATCCTCTAAGATCGAGGAGAGTGACAGCCGTCAGTTATGAGGGTCAATGGCGCCCCAATATGGACCAGTGATATCTTTTTGACATACCTAGCCAAATTGTCCCTCCTAGAAATTAAATTGCCTAGACTAATATCTTTTTTTTGTTTGATTTTACCGAGCAACGACTGCTATGGTCATTAGCTCTATTCAATTATTTTTCAATGTAATTAGTCATAACCTAACCTAACCTAATCTAACCTAATGTAACCTAATCTAACTTAACCTAACCTAACCCAAACCTATCCGAACTTAAACCAAACCAACCTAACCTAATCGCATCTTAATATTGCTATGCAATATTAACCTAACCTAACCAAACCTAACCTACCCTGTCTTAACCTTACCAAACGTAACCCATCTTAACCTAAACTAACACATCTCCTATCATAACTTATTTTACCTAATATATTTTTTAATTAACATAACCCTAGCATAACACCAACGAACTATAACATTAACATAACATTAACATAAACAATCCATGCTAATATTAACCTTACAATTACTCTCAACAGAATTAAACAAAATTTGAAACATAATTAAAGTGAAATTAGGGCAGTTTGCCAAAAATACCACCAATACAACCCAAATAAAAGGCGTAATTGTAAACAAATATTGACTAATTGTAAGCCCACACATCTTACAGCCAAACAGGATCAGCAACAACCAGACGCAGGCGGAATTGAAACAGTAACTAACCAATGATTTACGACCGCCAAACGATTCCTGCAAACAGATTAGCGTCTGGAGTTGCATGACCCACCAACAGCCGAACAAAAACACACGCTACCGAATGCAATAAAAGCCCAGATAAGCGATGCATCATACACGCATAACACACACTCACATACACACATGCATATATATTATATATATCACCGACCTATGAGTCCATTGATAAAAGACGCACACAAATTTCAATTGAGTTGAGTTGCAACAACTGTATCGCAAATTATGCGATTATTGTACATTTCGCGATCGTTCATTGAACGCAGCACATTGTTTCAAACAACAAGCTCTCTTTCGTATAGTTGTATGCATGGAATTATGGATTTTTCCCCACGTGACAATCGCAATAATCTTTAATATGTTCCCGCATCGGGTGAGGGAGGACACGAGCACTCAACGCATTTCATTCGTAGAGGCACGCTCTCAAGGAACGCTTCCGCGGAGTGTGATAATAACGGTGCGTGTTATGTGTTATCAATTGTACACGAATATATTGGCTTGAGTTCAGTTTGAGATGAATATTTATAGTATTTTGTAAACAAATTCGCGCTCCCGATTTCGATCCGACGTTTTGAGGGATTTATTCAGTTTTGTGCGGATAGTGTTCGAGCGGAGTTTGGCTGGCGTTGTGTTGTGGCGTCGTGTGCGTGAAGGCAGGCTTGATTTCGATTTATTACTGCTTATTGGAAGTGACAGATAATTTATATTTGGTGAGTTATTAATCTGGTTTACTTTCGTAACTGCCTTTTGACCTTTCATTCGACCAGGAAGTTTTTAAAAGTTGATTTAAAAAAACTTCTAAATTTTAAAATATTGTTTGTTAGAAATTCCCTAGAATTCTAGATAGACATATAGAGAACTACTGAAATATTTGACATGTAGAAAGTGACACAAACAGAGATAGAACATTTTTTTCTCAAATTATTAAATTATAATAATTATTCATTCTAAAGTTTGTGCAGAAATTCTTGTTCCTCTCATTGATATCTTGCATAAAAATTGCTTTGGCTCAAAAATTTACTACTTTTTTCAGAATACAATTTTTTGTCGTAAATTAAAGACATGATCTTAATTAGGGAATTAATGTATATATTTTAGAGGCTGTAAACCCTTAGGTTTTCCCGCCATATTTACATGTTAAAGATGTTGTATCTTGTAGTGGATCGGAGTCCGGATGCTATGTATGAATTATTTCTAAGTCTTCCGTCTTAGAAACGCAACACTAGATCGGGATACCTTAACTTCTTCTTTTTTTATTTTACCGAGCATCAACTTCTATGGTCATTAATTAGCTCTATTCAATTCTCTTTCAATGTAATTAGTCATATTAGAGGCTAACACTATTGATAAGAAGAAGAATTCACTTTAATATGTATCCCCACCGAGAATCGAACCCGGCACCTCATGGACAGTGGTCATCGACCATACCACTGCGTCACTTGGCTGGACACATTAACTTCTTCTTCGTTCGCCCGCGCTAAATAAAGTTAGCAACAAAAACGGCAGTTTGTGTTTCTGTTTTGCTGGTAGATTTATTGTCGTTATGTTCTGTATTAGTCTGTTTGGATTTGTGAGAGTTCTAGTATAAAACGTCTCTGACAGTCTTTGTATATACTCTCTAATGTCTCTGGTGTACCTTTCTTTGTATAAAGCGAGGCGCCCAGCAGTCGCTGCGCCTCTTGGCTGAACGCTACATTTGATATGAAGTAAATGAACACTTACTAAATTCGACACAAATTAAATTCATTTGCAATTCCAAAACTTTATACATCGTGCAACAAATGTTTCTAATGTAATTACTTTGTAAATAATAATAAAAATAACTAAAAATAATAATATAATATAATATAATAATAGATATAATATAATAATATAATAATAGAAATAATAGAAATGACTATATATTAAACTGAATTTTAAAGTTGTAGTGCAAATACATTTATTTGTCTAATCAATAGAAACAACGACAATAAAACCACAAACGTTCAAGGTTATAAGTGATTAAAGTTTACAAAGGCGGACCTGCATTGCATGATTCTATTTTAATAACTCTATAATAAGATAATAAAAATTGTACACAACTTATCAATATGTTAACCTTTACATGTTAACGAAAGTGAAAATAACAACAGGAAAGAACGTACTCCAGTATTATGTTGTTTTTAGGTGCAAACAAAGCAAATCAAAACAATACGAATGAATTGAAAACGATTATTTCAAGTGTACTTAACGCAAGTAAACCCATCGTAATGAATTTCGATTACATGCTAATACTCGGGAATTATTTATAAAGTTATCTGTTATCGAGTGTATTTAATGACTTGCCAGTAAACAGTAAAAGTGCGTTTATCTAGTTATATCTGAATGTCAAACTTTCATTTCCAGTTAAATATTTAGAGATTACGCATACTTGAAACTTGATAACGTTTCATTATTGTTTAACTTATCAGTTTTATTAAGACAATAAACGTTACTTTGGAAAAGATAATAATATATTGAATAATATGAATTGATAGTAGGCATCTTCATTTTCATTTAGAAAAAGTGTGTAGAGTTGGTTGCATACAAAAAATTGTGGGTCTAGAGGAACAGCTGATTATATCGTTTTTTTTAGACTTACCTACTCGGACTGTACGAAAATGAATGGCGAGAGTACTGTTTTACCTCACGACTGAATTAAAGTTAAATAGATTCATATTGGTTAATCATTATTTTCATAACTAGATCCTTTGGGAAATATTTTCAGGATTACTGCATGAGATTTGATTCCGTTCTTTAGGATTTGCCCTAATACTTTTTCGCCAATTACCTGGTGTCCTGATTAAGCGCAATCTGTTTTATAGATAACACAATCTTTAAATTATCAATTTTATCAATACAATAAACGCGACTTTGGAAAGGTTAACAAAATATTGAATAAAATAGATTCACTAGTAGGCAACTTTACTTGCAATTAGAAAGGTTGTGTAAAGTTGGTTGCCTGCAAATATTTAGTGTCTAAGGAAACATCTGATTATAGCGTTTTTCTAGACTTACATACTAGGACTGTAAGAAAATAAAAGTCGAGTGTGTCGGTTTACCTCACGATTGAAATAAAGTTCAATAGATTCATATTGGTTAATTATTATAT
>JAODAC010029066.1:1563-15530 GCA_027575185.1 Mimaenictus wilsoni
TATAATATTATCTCTTAGGATGTCATGTATGAGAATTAGGATTTTGCCCCCCATTCGTTGCTGTTCTATTAGTATTTTATTCAGTAGGCTGCGGTCCGCAGTGTGGAAAGCCTTTTTATAGTAAATGAAACTGGCATAAACCAACCCACGGCGCTATGTATAAATGGAACTGAATTCATATGTAAAGAAACTGCCACACCTTAAACGCCTGACATGGATCCTCCAGAGACAGAGGAATGTCCTAATTTGACGTTGCGGTGTATCCAATCCAGTATGTATGCAAAACAGCTAGTATGGTACTTTAGTGGCACCATGGCATAGTGGAAGGGCCGCTAGCTCTATTTGGAACAACTCCAGGTACGCAAAAAACAATGAGTCTGGGTTCAGGTCTCTACACTAGTTCTGTTAAATCGTTCTATTCTAAGTTTTTATGGAATGTTGATTCAATTTCTGACATTGACTACTTTTTCTTAAAAAGAAATCTGAAACATAAAGATAAGTTACTTTGATCTATTATTTTGCAATCAACTTCAGGAATTGAACCCATAGTTCATTGGTCTCACGAAAATTACTGAAAAGAGGATCGCAAAACATGACAACTTCTCGAAATAATGTATAGGTTCAGACATAATAGTTTCAAACATATCACATGAGATGCCTGGGTTCAATTTTAGGTACATCTGTGAGTTGAACATATTCAGAAAAGATCAAAAATAAGTTGTTTAATGAATAATGAATTTCTTTTAAACTATACGGGAATTATCTCATTCTTCGATCTACCAAATAACTGTTTACAATTGCGTAGAATATTTCTGATAAAATATTTATCCGAACGTTTTGTCAATTGACTTTACCTTTCTTGTGATCCTTTCCATCAAACCAATCCCTCTCGCAATGTAAAATTCATCACATGTCGCCATCTTGCGTCTGTCACAAGCTGCCCTGTCGTATCTGGTGTCATTCTGCATAAAACGAAATCTGAGCCCAGGAAATAGATATAAAAAAGCCCCGGCTTGAAATTGCTCTGGCACATCTGGTGCCTGCTGCTCCGGTCAACGTCGGACAAATATAATTTCATATAAAAGATTAAGGCCGCACGCCTTAGGCGTCGCGTCGCCTCCACTCGTCGCGCCAAAGGTGCGCGTGTCCACCGAAAACGACGCGCCGTAAATTTGCGATTCAGTGCTCGTAAAGACGACCCGCGCATCAAAACAAATACTAAAACCAAACGCGCTGGTTGTCCTCTTGTCCTTGTCCTCTCCATTTTACTGCACTTCACGTGGTAGTGAAACAATGACTACAATGTCGCACGGTACGAAATCGAATTGGGGTTTCAATCAAAATAGAAACTGTTTGGCTAACCATAGAAACATTGACAAAATAACAAAACGCTTGGGTACATCGAAATACATGTTTCGGAAAAAGCGGGAGAAGACCAAATTTCAATTTGTTTAATACGTCCTTTTTAAGTGGTTTTGGTTTTCGGTGATTTTGTGTTTTCCGTGAGGGATTAATTTGGTGTTAACTCGTTAGTTTTACGCATATTGAAGAGCGATTGCAATTTGCGTTTTTGAATGTTTCGTTTAGTAGTTCTTTATGGGCCTAAGGTTGAGTTTATATGTCTACAGAAAAGAAATAGTGGTCTTAATGATGGTAATTAGTCTGGTATTCCCCATCATAGCTTGGAAACTTCTAAAGCTCCGAATTATTTTTCACATCAGTAGATCGTTCGTTGATTAAATACATTTTACATTCGTTTCATAGTCAACTATATCTAAGGTGACCTGATCATGATGTTGGAAAAGCGGGACATGCTGGATAGGGCGTGTTGTCCTAGGTTGTGCATTGCTGAGGTGTAGAAGTGGCAAAGATGTATTGGTACAGGTAAAAATCGACACGTATTATGTAATGTATATGTATCATCTTCTATCGATCCTTCTTGTTCCCCTCAGCGTCCCACAATTCATAATAAATAGTTAGGTCATTTCAGAAACGCAGAGAGACTTGTGATAAATTGATATAAGGGGTCCGAGTCGGGACGGAAGGGCACCTTAACTATATCCCTCGTGTAGAGAATTTCAGGTTTGGTCCAAAATGATTAGGTTCAATTCTCGGCCTTACTTCGTGTTTTTTGTTGAGAATCGCATATGTATTATTACTAGCGATCTAACTTGGTCCCCTCTGCGTCCCACAATTCATATTAATAAGTTCGGACATTTAAAGAACGAAGAGGGACTTGGGACAAATTGATATAAGGGGTTTGAGTCGGGACGGAAGGGCACCTTAACTCTATCCCTCGTGTAAAGAATTTCAGGTTTGGTCCAAAATGATTAGGTTTAATTCTCGGCCTTACTTCGTATTTTTTGTTGAGAATCATATATGTATTTTTACTATCGATCTCGCTTGGTCCCCTCTTCGTCCTTCAGTTCACAATAAAATATCGGGACATTTCAGAATCGAAGAGGGAATTAGGACAAATTGGTATAAGGAAGTTTGAATTGGGACGAAAGAGCGCCTTAACCATATCCCTCGTGTTAAGAGTTTCAGGTTTGATCCAATATGATTAGGCTCAATTCTCGGCCTTACTTCTTGTTATCTATTGAGAATCGTGTATATATTATTACTATCGATTCCCTTAGTCCCCTTTGTGTTCCACAATTCATAATAATAAGTTTGGACATTTCAGGAACGAAAAGGGACTTAGGACAAATTGATATAAGGGGTTTGAGTCGGGACGGAAGGGCACCTTAACTATATCCCTAGTGTAACGAGTTTCAAGTTTGGCCCAAAATGATTAGGTTCAATTCTCGGCCTTACTTCGTGTTTTTTGTTGAGAATCGTATATGTATTATTACTATCGATCTCGCTTGGTCCCCTCTTCATCCCCCAGTTCATAATAAATGTTGTGACATTTCAGAAACGAAGAGGGAATTGGAACAAATTGGTATAAGGAAGTTTGAATTGGGACGAAAGAGCGCCTTAACCATATCCCTCGTGTTAAGAGTTTCAGGTTTGGTCCAATATGATTTGGCTCAATTCTCGGCCTTACTTCTTGTTATCTATTGAGAATCGTGTATGTATTATTACTATCGATCCCCATAGTCCCCTCAGTGTTCCACAATTCATAATAATACGTTCGGACATTTCAGGAACGAAGAGGGACTTAGGACAAATTGATATACGGGGTTTGAGTCGAAACGGAAGGGCACCTTAACTATCTCCCTCGTATAAAGAGTTTCAAGTTTGATCCAAGATGATTAGGTTCAATTCTCGGCCCTACTGCGTGTTTTTTGATGAGAATCGTATATGTATTATTACTATCGATAGCCCTTGGTCCCCTCTTCGTCCCCCAATTCATAATAAAAAGTCGGGACATTTCAGAAACGAAGAGAGAATTGGGACAAATTGGTATAAGGAGATTTTATCCAAAATGATTAGGTTCAATTCTCGGCCTTATTCGTGTTTTCTGTTGAGAATCCTTTTTTAGTAAATAAACATCGTTGAACTATGACAAAATGTTTCATATTAATGAAAATATCATCGTCACTCCCCAATTACTCCCCCACATTCTTCCCCATCTCTCTTTTATCATAGCCCATGCACACCTTTCCTTTATTTGTATCCATCGCACATGCTCTCCCCAACTTGAAGTCGATTTAATCATACACCCCAGATACTTGAACACCTCCACTATCTCTATCGACTTATTTTTCCACTGAATGACCTCTGCTGATTTTCTCCCACCCGCATTTCTGAATAACATCCATTTGCTCTTATTTACATTCACCAGCAACCCACTGCACTAAAATAAGTATTAACCTCAAAATATTTAGAAAACCCTTACGAAGACAACAAGGAAACGAACAGTTTGCACTCAAACCGTTAAACCTCGGAACGACCCATACACATATAGTTAAATGTGAAATATTATTCTTCCGACATTTAAGGGCTTCAGCTCTTCCTAAATGACGCCATTTTACTAGCCATTACTTCAATTGCAAATAGCATTCGCTAGTTTTCTCTCTGAGATGTCGTAGAATTCAATGTAATATGAAACCACGCATTACCACCATTGAACAATAGAATATGATATGATGATAATTTACGTTTAATGTGATCGTAGTAAATAATATGCCATATAAACTTAACATTAAATTAACATTGTATTACAACCAAATATAATCTGCCGTAATACATGTTTACTTCATAGCAAATATTTAGAAAAACCATTTGTTATATGCTATAAAGAAGGCGATAAACTTAAAGCAATTGATTTTTCTCGATCCAGAGAAGACGACATATAAAAATTACAATTTTATTGCGATTAAAGAACGCTGCGCATCGTAAAACCAGCAGGCACGTATTCCTGCCTGCAATTCATTGCAATTTCTGTGGTACAGCGCCATCTAGTGCACCTTTTAGATCTGTTTTATCACTCTCTGTGTATTTGAATGATCAATCGTGGTGGAATTTGTGTTAAGACCTATAAAACTAAGGGCGTAACACCGAATTAAATGGTCACAAAATATATAATCTAAAGTTTGTTTTACACATTTGGAATTGAAACTTGGGGCAACTGAAAGAGTAATATAAATCTGAATAATTTCAAAGAGGTTTGAAGAAGGTAAAGATTTGAAACAGATATATTAAAAATAGTAATTTAAAAAATAAATTTTTACATTTGATACTGGAGCTTCTAATATATTATAGACTGTATTATTCTAATCGGATCCGTAGTTTTAGTTTTGTAATATCGGATACCGTCAGGTATGTAATGATAAATTGAAGGTGGGTGTATCTTATGGTAATTAACATGTAGGACTTTAAAAATCATCACGCATTTTGATCTATCAACCTTCTCCTCCTCCTTCTCGCCTAAATCAGCTTGCCTAGGTATTCCAAACTTTCTCCCGATTCCTTCAGCCAGTCCTCTATTATCCTCCTTCCCGCCCCCTCAATCCTAGACCATTCCTCCTTGACTTTAGCACACTCTCCTGACAAGTACTCCCATGAGTCAACACCCTTGCCAAAGAGCACGTATGCTATATAGTCGAGCCCCATCCGTACTTTCCGACCCCTTTTCTCCGACCCACATCTCGTCCTCGTTAGCATGACCTTTTCCTTCCTGGGCATTTCCGTTGACGAAAAGTACTCCGGTTTTCTCCCTAGCACTTGCACCCTCTAAAAAGTAGGGTTGTACGTGCTCAGCTTGATTTCCGTCTGCTGATCCTGCTCCGCCACTTCTCTTCCTCTTCCGTGCCCCATCTCTTCGACTGAACTCCACTTCTCCGGAATGCTCGCCTTCTCCGCGCTGCCCGTGCATTGGTCCCACTACTCGCACACCACATCCACATATTCCTAACCAGCTTTTCCCTCCCCATTCGCACCAGCCTCTCCTTATACCTCACCATTTTCGCAAACGAATCCCACTTAACGCTTAACCTCCCTGCCCCCTGAAGGACCACGTATTCCGGAGTTGATCTCTCCAACCCTATGAGGTCGTTCAGGAATCAGGTCTGTTTGCGCTCCAGGAGTTTCCATTCATCCATCCCCCACACTTCCACGCCACACAATAATGTCGGCCTCACACACGTATCCCATAATCTCCCATCTGGGCGGTCTCCCGTTTTCCATCCATAGCTTACTCATCTCTCTTTCACCATACCTCATGCATACCTTGCGGCCACTTTACATGCTCTTTCCATACATCCGTATACTGGAAATGAAAGCCCAGATATTTAAATACCTTGACTTTTTCAAGTATTTGGCTCTTTCACCTCACACTGTCCACTCCTTCCTCCACACCGTGCTAGCAAAGCTTGCAAACCCCATTCTTAAAACATTCTCCTACTCTCTTACATTCAGGTTAAAGAGCAGTGGGCTCAACGGGAATCCCTGCCGCATACATTTGTCGATACGGATCTATCAACCTTCTCCTCCTCCTTCTCACCTGAATCAGCTTGCCTAGGTATTCCAACCTTTCTCCCGATTCCTTCAGCCAGTCCTCTATTATCCTCCCTCCCGCCCCCTCAATCGTAGACCTTTCCCCCTTGACTTCAGCACGCTTCCCTGACAAGTACACCCATGAGTCAACAGTCTTGCCAAAGAGCACAACAATTCCTCCATCCGGCTCCATTCATAAAACATTCTCCAACTCTCTTACATCCAGGTTAAAAAGCAGTGGGCTCAACGGGAATCCCTGCCGCATACCTTTGTCGATACGGAATGGCTTAGACACCCTCCCCCCTATCTTAGCCACTTCCCACGTGTCCTCTCTACCCACGCCACTAATTGCTGCTCTACCCCTCTCCTCCGCAGGCACTCTATCAGGGGGTCATCGTGTTATACGTTGCCCTCGAATCCAGGAAGGCAGCACACATTCCCCCCCTGTTCCCATACTCTGCTCCACCATCCTGGCCTCCTGGCCATCCTGCCCTTACGGAACCCCCCATTTGTGTTCGGCAATACCCCCTTGGCCTCCCACTCCTCGCTGCAACCATTGTTGCCATCACCTTTTACAAGGGGTCCATCAGCGTAATTCCCCTCTATCCTCCTGGGTCCGATCTATCCCCTCCCTTATTTGCAGGCACCATCGCACATGTCCTCCACGATGCCGGGACCTCTCATTCCTCCTGCCGCCACCAATTACATATAACGACGCTTAATATATTGATGGCAATAGCGTGTTTAAATCTAGAAACAAAACAAATTTAAATACTCTAGTACTGTTTATCTTTTTGTTTGCAAGTTGATAAAATGAATCAATATCAAATTTCAAAAACGGCAAAGCCTTCAATTAAAAGATCCCAATGTAAATTACCTGCAACTAACAAAATACTGCACTTTACTTCAATTCGTTTCCTGTAGTCTAATCACATAGCGGCAGCAATTTGAAGGACATGCCTGAATCTTGAATACAACACGATTGTGAAACATTTCGAGCGACATCGAACAAAGGACGGGAAACAATACGTCCTTGCGTAATTGAATTGCATCCAGGGAAGGCAAGAGCCGCCTGCAGGCAGTATACGTACTCGCCCATTGCGCACAAATTGCGCGCGCGCCATCCGTATTGAAATATCTCGAATTATATTCTCAAGCGCAAATGCCCGCGCCGCGATTGAGAATATGAATGTGAATGTGACTTCCATAAATTACGACTGATTGACTTATTCATAGTCTTCTTTTTCCCTTTCTACAAATGCATACATACGCGAAAGCGAAAAGACACACGAATTGCAAAAGATGAAAAATCGAATTTACTAGGTTTATTACTAGCTGGTAGTAAACTATAAAAAAAGATTACACCTGATGAAATGATGGAATTACTGAGAATCTGGGAACGTTTTGGGAATCACTTGAAATTCACGTACGTCTTGCGCGAAGGCTCAAGTAAAACGTGACATTCGTCAACGTCGGACGTAAATCTCGGCCGATACATAACGAAACGCTTGCCACTCGGGTGGCGAGAGATGCGAGAGATGCGAGAAATCCTGTGAGATGCCGCGAGGGTTGCACTGCACACGCAAGATGTCCGATTCAATAAGAAATTTACTCGAAAGCCTTCCCTAATCATACTAATAGCCGTGAATCAACCCAGTCGGGACCGGCCTCACTCCTCGATTGCCTGCAGTAAATCAGGATATTTATCAATTGCCTCTCCACCTACGTCCTGCCACGTACGTCCTACATTCGGAAGTTATATGCAATGATAACCTTGTCGAGATCTTTCTTGTTCAATCGTTTTTCTAAAAGGATGTACGTCCAATAAAACCTATATTGAATTGAAACAATCGACTTTTTTTAATTTTAAGTATACTAAATAAAATTTTACTTTATAAATTATAAATAATAAATAAATTATAAATAATAAATTTATCTTTCTACTTGAATATAGATATGTCCCACTCATCATATAGATATAAGGCGTCATCAAGGCAAAATCGATTTTTTAAGGATCAGCAGTCGACTGATGGCCCTTATATACTGAAATTCTTGTGCAAAATTGCATAAATCCATAAAACCTAGTTAATTCAATATAAATTCTCTCCTTTCGCCTGAATCCCGCAGATACCTTACTAAAAATATTCCATAAAAACAACCTATATAACATTTCAGGAAGGAATATATTTCTCCAAAATTCAACAATGAAACATTTCTCTTCCTCTCAGTGACTCATCGTTATTCGAAAAATTGAATTAAAAAGTTGGTTGCCTTCGTCGGGTGGCATCGTTTTCTAAGAGGTAGTACGACCAATAAAACCTATATCGAATTGAGTAATCGACATTATTTATTTTAAGTATTCAAAATCAAATTTTACATCTTTCTACTTGAATATAGATTTCTTCTACTTGCATATAGAATTGGAATAAGGCGTAATCAAGGCATAATCGTTTTTTTTAAGGATCAGCCGGCGACTGATGGCCCTTATATACTGAAGTTTTTGTGCAATATCGCATAAATTCGTAAAAACTGGTTATTTCAATATAAATTCTTCTCTTCCGCCTGAATCCCGTAGATACCTTACTAACAATTCTCAATATAAACAACCTATATAACATTTCAGGAAGGAATATTTTTCTCCAACATTCATTTCAGTGACTCGACATTATTCGAAAAATTGAATTAAAAAGTTTGTTGCCTTTGTCGGGTGGCATCGTTTTCTAAGAGATACTACGTCCAATATAACCTATATCGAATTGATTAATCGACATTTTTTATTTTAAGTATCCAAAATCAAATTTTACATCTTTCTACCTGAGTGTAGATATCTTCTGCTTGCATATAGAATTGGAATAAGGCATAATCAAGGCATAATCGTTTTTTTTTAGGATCAGCCGGCGACTGATGGCCCTTATATACTGAAGTTTTTGTGCAATATCGCATAAATTCATAAAAATTGGTTATTTCAATAGAAATTCTTCTCTTACGCCTGAATCCCGTAGATACCTTCCTAACAATTCTCAATATATACAACCTAAATAACATTTCAGGAAGGAATATATTTTTCCAAATTGAATGATTGCGTTATTTCAATAACTTTGCTTGAACAACGAACAATGAAACATTCGTCTTCCTTTCAGTGACTCGTCGTTATTCGAAAAATTGAATTAAAAAGTTGGTTGCCTTCGTTGGGTGGCATCGATTTCTGGAGTTGGGCTTTAGGGAGCTGACAGTGTCGCAGAAGCCGCACAGGCCGCCGGCGAAGTCTTATTGACTTGGCCCTGGGATTGACAGCGACGAACGACGAACGCATAAACAGAGCAAACTGCCAACAAAAAGTTACTATATTTGATTATGCATCAATGTTGAGCGCCTGCTGAGCTCCGCATGACGATAAATATGAATTTTAGAGGGAAAATGAAGAGATAATTAAATTGGAACCTTTTTTAATTAAATTGAGTTCGAGATATACATGGCTTTTTCTTTTATGAATTTCGCACGTCGAATGGAAGTGAACGAAAGAAAAAATGATACTTTTCTGATGGACGATGAAAAACGGTTTTTATGGTTTGGTTTGTAAATAAAGAATATGTTTCCTAGATTATGTGTGCAGTAAAATATTTTATGTGTGATTTTTATTGTTATTTTATTTTATGTTTCATTTCTACGAGTTTTTTGTGGACATGTGGATGTGTGGATGTTTATGTTTTTTTCATATTTGGACATTTGTGTAGATGGAGGATATAGTATCAGCAAATAGATGGTAATTTGTTGAAGGGTCTGGAATCGATTTGTAGATTGATTGGAATAGATGTCTGGAGTTATAAGAAACGAATTTTCGAATTTAATATACAATAATAGGTTCATAGGATTTGGATATGTAACTTAAATAATATATTTTGAGATTGATTGTGCCACAATAATAGAGATATCGGGGAGATCCAGCGGTCGACTGGCGGTCGACTGGCGCTGGTCGTCGGGGCATATCGTGGTTGAATGACGGGCTCGCAGGTGAAGACGAAATCACTAGTGAAGTTGGACTCGCAGGTGGAGACTGCCGGTGACGGATTCTTGGTGTTGAAGATGGGCTAGCTGCTGAAGATGGACTCGCAGGTGAGGACGGCTGCCGATGCCGGAGTCTCGGATTGACTGACTGCCGATTATGGGGAATTGATCGACTATTTATACCCAGAAAGGCAACAAAGATGGACGTGATAACACGACCATTCCTTTGTTCGTCTTTTGTTTGAAAATGCGAGAATCAAGGCTCGTGGTGACGATTTCGACGCCTCAGCATTCGGGATGTTTACGTCTCGATGATTAGGATTTCGGCGGATGTTGATATCCGTTTGTTCTTTGTGCGGTAACCGTGGTTAGTGACCTCCACATATTGTTAAACCCTTTACAACGGTATAAAATGCTATACACATAAAAAGTTTTCACAAATATTTAAAATTTCACCAAAGTTTTGACCACTTAAATATATCAAAACACACATTACAAAAGATCATAACGTTAATATAATACTCACATAACTTAATCAATTAGTTATGAGATAAATAAGTAAAATTGAAAACTAGAGTTTACATGAATTTATGTCCAGAACCATAAAAGTTATGACAATTTGAAACAATCAAATCAAAATATATGCAAAAGCATTTTTAAAATACTGAAATAACTAAATTCGGTCAATAATTAAAATTAATGATAATTACTGATATTTCAGAAATTTCCTATGTTATGAACAATTGAAATTATCAAAAGACATATTTCAAAACATTCAAACGATAATATAATACTAAAATAATTTAATTCAATAGACTCCTGGTGACGAACTCGGTGACGGACTCGCTCTGGTGGCGGCTGCTGGTGCCGAACTCGCAAATGACGACGGCTTGGCTGCTGAAGATGGGCTCGCAGGTGAAGAAGAACATCAAAGATGGAGGTGATGACACGACCATTCCTTTGTTCGTCTCAGCGCGGAAACGCGAATCACGAGTCACGATCTCGCGGTGACGATTTCGACGCCTCAGCATTCGGGTTGTTTACGTCTGGATGATTAGGATTTCGACGAATGTTTATATTCGTTTGTTCTTTGTTTGTTCTTGCGGGGACCACAGATTTAATCAGCTATTTTATCACGAAAAGTTGTCATTAATATTTCATCTCAAAAATTTGCTATGTTATGCTTGAAACAGCCGAAAGAATATTTTGGTTAGTTTGAAAAAAATGAAAAGTTGAAAAGTTAAAAAAAATGAACTAACAAAATTTAACAATTTAATCCTTTAATGCAGTAATAAACTCGCATTTCCTTTCTTGGTAACTAGAGCCTGTTTAAGGTAAAATTGTCCTAAGTCCAAGCTATTTAAGACACATATGCAACTTTTTATCTTCAATTTAATAATTATAATCTGACTATCCAATTATCACGGACGATATCGCACACCCTCAAACATTTTTTGGACTTATATATTTGGCATACATTTGGCAGTTCCCAGTATCTCTGATCCTCATACGGTATAGGTATGACCCGAAACTGCCGTGGCCCGTCAGGACCTGGGTGGTTTCATATGCTCATTCCCCATGCTTCCTGTTGACACAGGAGGGGAGATCTTGAATGAGTTAGCGGGTCCACCTTCCGGTGTCAGCTTCATCCCACTGGGCCTGCCACGCCTTCATGAGGTATTCTCGGGCTGTGGTTTTTGCTGCTATTTTCTCCTCCTCCGAAGAGTTCCAGGGTGGGCGAACGGCCTCGTTTCTTTGCCAACAGAGGTGCTGGGGGGCATCCCGCTATAACCATGGCAGCTTCTCGGGACACTGTTCTGTACCGGACTTTTTGGATTGAAGAAGGTTAATTGTACACTGATTTCTGCAGATACACCCGATATGGACCTTTATTGTTCTAATGCGGATAGAATAATGATTGGCTGTTAAGTGTATTAGACAATAACATATCGTGAGCTTATGGCTTAGGGAGCGCACGTAGGATAGTGCTAGTTAACTGCCTCTCGCTTGAGCATGTAGACAATCATGTAAATAGAAAAAAAAAACAAAAGAATATCTAGTCACCTAAATCTGGAGACATCTGATAGTGTTCATAAACAGAACAGCATATTAACACGGCACACACGACACACGACCTACAACACAGCAGGCAAACACGCTAACCACTGCGCCATGAAACCGATACGTCGAAGCTTGCTGTTAAAGCAATATATACCATGCGTTTATTGTGACCAAACTTTGAATTTTTTTTTATTTGGGCAAACGTCTCAAAATGTCGTAAAATCCCGGGAACACAAAGTATTTCTATATGCTTACTACACGTACAAAAAGTTTCATTCAATTCCGTGACGGACAATTCAGATACTCTCCTTATAAGACCAGTTTGTAGTTGTTAATCGTTAATTCTATCGTTGTTAATTTTAAGTTCACCACCACCAGTCTATCGTGACATAATCACCATGCTGATCTTTGTAATTTCCTTTTTTCTTTCTTGTGCATTTCAATTTTTAAGATAAATACGTAGTAAAAATGATCTGGAAACATTGAAAAATTGCACTATTTTACTTTTTGGACTTAATAAAAGTATCATAAAGTAGGTTAAAATAAAGTTGCGATTAAATTGCGGTTAGCTGAGTAAAGATAAGACTTAGCTGTATTCAAAACATAAACAACAATGAAAGAGAAGCCGCCACAATTCACAATAGCGATGTTCATTTGTCTTCCATTCATCCCCTATTGTTTTGCCCTACAGCCTACGCCATCTTCGCCTCACAGGCGGCAACCCAACGTGCACGAACGAACACGGGTAGTCTATGTTTACTGATATTTCAGCTATCTCGCACTGTCTCCAGGGCTCTGCAATGAACCTTCTTCCTTTCCTGTACAAACATCAACGTACACAGCACATAGATGCACAAGCACATCCTTGGCCGCCTCCTGTCGGATGATATTAACGGGGACACGCGATATTGTTAGTTTTCGGTTTGTACCACAAACGCCATTTCCCCGGGCCCCTATGACATTGTGTTTTCGCCAAAATAAACAATGTTTGCCACATGCGTGGCAGGACAATAAACACGCAAATCTTAACAGCAACTTTGTGAAACAGTACGTGATTTACGCGAAACAACACGTACAAATAAACCTATTTATGGTGCGCGGGTTGCTCGTATTTCTGCAAATGGGGGACAAAATATACCCGTAAATATTGGTAAATATCGTTAAAAGTATGTGCATGTTCGGGGTTTAGTGCCTTTTTTTTCGTTTGTTCCCGGATGCATCTACAAAATCCAATTTAAACACAAATCGACATAATGCCAAGCAATTCAGTAGTCGGGGGGCAAAATATTCTCGGCAATAATTCTTCGTTACGTATTGCAACAGCCGCCATGTCGTTAGTTCCCGGTTACCGGCAGTCAGGGAACCGGGAACACGCATTTTCGCCAGAGAGTCACATATCCCTATCAGAACATATTCGCTTAAAACGTTTATAATGCTGTGCAAAATGCGACGAAGTTAATTTATGATTGCTGAACTGTCGTACGATTTCCTACTGAAATTACTTCCTAACCTGTCTAATGTAGTTATTAACCTTAATTTAATTTCGAAAATTTATTAACTTAATTTTGTGTTTTTAGACAAAATGTTAGACATTTTTAAAAATTAGTAAAAAAACAAGTATTGAACTGCTATTCATAGTCGTTTCTCTGGAACTTTTGTGGGTCATAATAATTACAATCTACTGGTGCTCAAATTTATTACTTGAAACAATCGTCAACTATGTTATGTTGGTAAACCGGTGTACCGGTTTACCGGTGTACCGGTGTACCGGTTACCGGTGTACCGGTGTACAGGGGTCGGTACTTGGCCCATTATTATTATTATTTTTTTTAAACTTATTTATTTAGTGAAAAAAAATAGTATATACATAAAATAATATGACAATAATATGTCAATATTCACCCCCCACCCGGAACTACCTGTTGTGGCATATCAGATGGTCAGTTTGCGGTGCCTTA
>JAODAC010029077.1:0-15523 GCA_027575185.1 Mimaenictus wilsoni
TCAACAGTTAAATGGCTATTTATAATGAATTTTGTCAGTAACTGCCAGTTTTTTTACTTGAGCGATGCAACAAAGCCATCCCAGACTGGAATGACACCCTGACAATCGTCATCCCGCTGCTTGTTAGCGGGATCTAGAGATACCGCGGCAGTATGACGGTTAAGTAGGGTATCATCCGAGTAGCTGATACTGGGATCCAGGAAACTTAACTTTACGCCAGGCAATAAGAACTGGATTCCAGACTGGAATGACATCACAGGGGCACTGACCTCTCTTGGGCTCTTTTAGCCATAAATACTTAAGAAATTTACCAAACGAAAAAAAAGGCAAAAGAAGCCCCGAGTAGCGAGTTTTGACCCTCTAATACTTTAAATTGGCGCTGTAATAATGTGCTGACGCTTAGTTTAAGCGCGGTTTGGCTGAATGTAGAAAAAATTTAAAAGACATGCAGCCGCTATAATTTTATGTAATCCGCCAAAAAATACCCTAAGTTTTTTACTGAATTTTGTCATTGAGCCTGCAGGTCAAAAACAAGTTTTGAGTCATAAATACCCTTATTGTCATAACAAGGGGGCTGGCGGAGTTTGTCAAGTGGTTTTTTTGTTTCATCCAACGCGCTGCCAAAAGTTTGTTATGCAAGGTATCCTAGCCATTTCTCACAGATTCACTCAAACTTAATCAAGTAGGAGTATTATTAACGCGAAAAGGGTTCAATTAGAGACTTAAGTGATATGGCGCGTGAGGAAGATATAAACCAATTAGTAGAAAATGGATTTGATATTAACTCAAAAGATGCAAGTGGAATCACTCTCTTGCATAAGTTCACAAAAGAAGGCGATTTAGTTGGAGTAAAGTCATTACTAGAGCACGAAGCTGATTTTAATGTCGTAGACAACGAAAATAGAAACCCACTGCATTACGCCATTATGCATGGACACAAGAAAATTGCTAAACTTTTTGTTAATCAACTGACAATCAATTCCAAGGATAAAAACGAGTTTACTCCACTGCACCTTGCTGCACTACAAGATGACACGGAATTAATAGATTTTTTGATAACAAAAGGCGCAAAAATTAATGAAAAAGACGCTAAAGAGGGCTATACTCCTCTTCATATAGCTTCGCTATACGGTTCTAAAAAAAGCGTCCAAATTTTAATTGATAGCGGAGCAAATCTCGAATGTGAAGATAACAACTTTCGCACTCCTTTGTTTTTAACTATCTATCAATGCACTGCACATTATGACAGCAGAGCAGAAATTATAGAATATCTGATAAAGAAAGGTGCAAATATAGAAGCCAAAGATGCAGAAAATAACACTACGCTTTTCCTAGCAGCGTATAACAACAAAATGCAAATAGTAAAGCTTATTGCAAAAAAACAGCAAGCAAGTAACGATAAAATTAAACTTAAAGAGTTTTTTTGCACAAAAAACAACCATGGTTTTGATGCATTAGATTGCGCTATTGAGCATAATAATAGAAAAATGGTAACATTTCTTGTATCAAAAGGAATAGATGCAAATGATCAAGATTTTAATGGCAACGCCAGGCTGCATAAAGCTAGCCATAATGGTAACACTAAAACAGTTAAGCTCTTATTGAAGCTTAAGGTAAACATTAATGCTGTTACTAAATGTAACAGAACTCCTTTGCTGCTGGCAGTTAAAAAAGGCCATACAAAAATTGTGAAAATGTTATTGGAAGTTAGAGCCAATATGAACATTTGTGAGCAACAAGGTTTTGCACCTCTACATCTTGCTGTTCAAAAGGATTATTTTGATATAGCTCAGCTGTTAACAGAAAAAGGTGCAGACCTTAACATTAAGTGTAATAACGGTCATACCGCAATAGATATGTTCATTAGCAAGGCTCATAGCAAAAAAAACATCGAAGAACATTACAAAAAATTTTGTAGATTTTTGATGCTTTACCTAAAAGAGCTACATAGTAAACACAAAGCCTGTTGTATACTTTCAACCCTAGCTCTAAGCTTAACAATTATAGGCTTACCATTTATTTTTAAGCCTATTATTAAATACAGAGAAAGAAGTAAAATATATAAAAAAATTAGGGCTATGCTGGTCTACATTTAAGTACAAGAAGAGTATACAAAAAATACATAGCCAAAGCTAATACACGACAATTATCTGCTCGATGAAAATGAGATTAAATACATTTTTAATATTTCTATAGAAATCTATTAGTATAGATCTATATGCTGTTCTAATGGCTATTTTTAAATGCTTAATACTCCTCTTCATTATTTCTTGCACACACCTGCCTACTAAGCAACATCTCACTAATATAGGCAACGAAGATCATCATGATATAGGTGAGCACGATTATTCGTTGCAGCAATACAACACCTCTTTGGAGATTAATGAACCGGCAATACCAGAAATTATGCCTTTACCAATAGAGTTTCCCGATCTCACAATCAGTAATCAGCTTATTTCTATTAATGTTAGTGAAGAAGTATCAGTAAAAGATTTGCTGATTGAGATAGGAAAACTTTCTGACGTTAACTTGGATATAGACCCAAAAATATCAGGTAATATTATTTTAAAGCTAAAAGATAAGAATATAAATGAAGTAATTCAGAGTATAGCAAATAGCGCCAAATTGCGTTACTCAACAAGCAATGGTGTAATTAGAATTGAGCAGGACTTGCCATACGCGCAAAATTATTACGCAGACTTCATTAATATTCAACATTCTGCTCAAAGCAGTTTCGTCATTAGTAACAATATTACTAACAGTGATGGAAGTCACACTGATAGGGACTATAACAATGTTATGAAGTCTCAATACAGTAGTGACTTATGGAATTCATTAGAAAAAGGCTTGAATGCAATAATGGATGTTAACGGGGTGGATGATGGCGAATTCCTTTCATCCAACAGAGAAGCTGGTGTTATTATTTTGAATGCTAGAAAAGATATCCATAAAGCTGTTGAAGAATATATTAATAAGGTTAAGAAATTAGCGTCTTCTCAAGTAATGATAGAGGCAAAAATAGTTGAAGTTGTGTTAGATGACAAATACCTTTCTGGTATAAACTTAAATGACTTACACGATGGAACTAAGTCTATAATAAATCAAGATAACTCCATTATTAACCTAGCAATGAACTTTGGTGCAAGTGATCTAGGAGATTTAGTAAGAAATTTAGACAAATTTGGCACTTCAACTGTAATTTCAAGCCCCAGAGTACATGCTATAAATAATCAGCAAGCGATGATTTCATTTACTAAAAACCATATTTATTTTACTTCTGATATACAAAAAGATACTAGAAACTCTAATCAGACCTTAATTACCAAGATGAATAGCGTCCCAATAGGTGTTGTGCTAATAATTCACCCAAGCATTAACATTGATACTAGTGAAATATTCATGGATATACATCCAACTTTATCAAGAATTAACGGCTACATTAAAGATCCAGATATAGAGTACATCGCACAGCAGAGTAAAATGAAATTAAATAGCGACATTCCAATTGTTGAAATCAGAGAAATGAACTCTATGTTAAAAATTAAGAGCGGTGAAATTATGGTAATCGGCGGGCTTATAGAACATAGAGAAGATAAGCAAAGCTTATTACATCAGAAGTCAAAAAGGCTAGCGAATAACATTAGAACAGTAGAAACTGTCATTTTTTTAAAAGCAACAATCGTACCAACATTTGGTTTGTTAGATAGAAAAGATAAGAATTTATATATATATTAAATCACTACTAAAAATTAAATATCAAACCAACTTCAATATTATGAGTGGATATGTCATCTGCAACAGGTATCGGAACGCTAAAGTAACGATAGCCGAGAAAGGTTTTGACTTCTGGGATTATTGAATAGTTAATACCAAGCTTTATTTGATAAGCAAACCAAGGAACATTAAGTGGCATTGAATTTTGGGGTGACCCATTAATCCTTTTTAATCTAAAAACTGTTGGCCCTATGCCAAGACCGATGTACGGAGCAAATTGTGTATCCTGAACGCTAGGGTTATAATAGAAGTTTAACAAAAACGCAAATATACTTGCTGATTTATCAAATATCGGAGGAGTATTACCATTTTCAATATTGGCTCTAGAATACACGGTTTCAAAATCAACTCGGCCATTTTCTCCAGCATAGTAACCTAAAGATATGCTGTTAAGCCACTGGAAATCAATTTTACCATCAAATTGCTGTATACTTTTAATTTCATTTGCCACTATATTTTTTATTATAAAGCCATAATGACTTTCAACTAAAGTTAGGACTCTTTTTCCTATTTCTTGTATACCCTTTACAAATGTTTCTGAATTATCATGGTATACCTTACCACCGTTAGCGCTAACATAAAAATCAAGTTTTTTTGATTTTTCTTTTGTAGGCTCAGCTTGATCTGCAATACGTGACCATATATTTTTCTGATCATCTGCTTGGAAAACAGAAGGTGGACTACTTTCAAGTTCTTGATATTTTATTGGTATTTCTTTTGCAGTAACCTCCTCAGAACGTATCACACTTTTATTATTGTCTGTTTCTAATTTTAAGAGTTGTACTTGCTCAATGTGTGTATCATTACTAATATAAGTAATAAAAAAATAGACACATGAAATGAAAATCAAAAATAAAGCAATAGATATTTTAGTTATCACAAATGAACCCATAATTATCATTTATAGTATAACCACTATATCATATATTTCTTTAATGTACAAAAAATTAAGGTAAGATACTTCCAATTAAATAACCATTTTCCATTTCTATAACGTTAGCTTTTACAATACTTTTAGCCTGAACCTTTGATGTAAGCTTTACTAATGCAAAATTTTCTGTTCTACCGATATAATTTTGCTCAACCAGAACGCTTTGCTCGGTGCCGAGCAAAGATTGATAAAAATTGCTCATCATTTCTTTATTTACTTCTCTTAAATTTTTTACTCGTTCTTTACGCACATCCTCTGATATTTGTGGCATTCGTGCAGCAGGTGTATTCTTCCGCTCTGAATATGGAAAAGCATGTAGGTAAACTATATTTGTTTTTTTCAGTAAATCAACTGTATCCTGAAACATTTCATTAGTTTCTGTTGGAAATCCAGCAATAATATCAGCGCCAAATGCTATATTAGGCCTCAAGCTCTTCATTTTATGACAAAATTCTATCACTTGTTCTCTGTTGTGACGACGCTTCATTCTCTTTAGTATTAAATTATTACCAGATTGTAGACTCAAATGTAAATGAGGCATAAGTCTTGACTCATTAGCTATTAAATCCATTAATTCGTCGTCAACTTCAGCAACATCGATAGAGGAAAGTCTTAGTCTCTTCAACTCTGGTATATCCTTTAAAACTCTCCTAATCATTGAACCAAGTGATGGCTTACCAAATAAATCTGTACCAAAGTCAGTAATATCAACACCTGTAAACACTACTTCTTGATATCCATTTTCTATAAAAATCCTGATTTGCTCTATAATATTGTTTATTGGCACAGATCGATTATTCCCTCTTGCCTCAGTAATTGAGCAAAATGTGCAGCTATGATTACAACCATTTTGAATTTCAATAAACGCCCTTGATTTATCTTCAAATCCATTAATTAGAACAGGTTCTACTTGGTTATCATTGACTAAGATTTTATCGTCATTTAGTAAGTAATTTTCAGCTTTTAGCTTATCTTGATTACCGAGCACTTTACTTACACCAGGAATGCTACTGTAAACTTCTGGATCCAACTGAACAGCACAACCAACTACGATAATTTCTTTACTTGGGTCATTTTTATAGATCTTACGTATTTTTTGCTTTACTTGGCGTTCTGCTTCGTTTGTCACTGCACAGCTATGCACCACAACAACATTTTTTCTTTCTGCTTTTTTTAATGCTTCTTTGATTAACTCACTCTCGTAAAAATTTAGACGACAACCAAATGTTATCACTTCATTCATGCTAGTATTTTTTAGACCTTACAATTTAAATTATATCACACATCCAAGCAAAGTCTCTTGCATGACCATTGTTTTGGTAGATAAATGCTCTGCTGCGTTGTTTTTCAGAGGAATTTTCGTTTTTATGCCATAATGAAAAATATTTCCTCTTTTTTCTAGAAATTTGTTATATTCTCTATGGTTACTGACTCTCACTTTTTGTGGCATATTTATCCTTAAATCATCATTCTATAATGAATTTAGTCAGTAATCACTAGTTTTTCTGCTGCTATGCAACAAAGCCACCCCAGTGTCATGCTACTTGAATGACAAGAAAAAACCCACTGGGATAACAAGACTGAGATAGACTAGAAATTAAACGCTACTCCAGCTTCTGCACCAACAGTGCTGTAAAGAACTTTGATTTCAGCATCGCCTTTAGCTGCCTTACCAAAGTTAGCACCATAAGAGCCGAAATAACGAGCACCAGCATAAAGCTTGATTTCTGGAGTTACATCATAGCTAACACCAGCTTTTGCTTGATAAGCAACACCAAATCCAGAAGCTTTATCATCAGTAGCTTTTGTTGCTAAAGGATTGCTTACATACGCTGCACCAACACCAACACCAACATATGGAGTGATAGGCATATCTTCAATTGCTATATCGTAATAAACATTAACTAGCCCTGAAATTGCTGTTAAACTTTCTGCAATTGCTGGAGTAGGAGCTACATCAAGTGTATCCTTGCTTAGCTGCGAATAAAGCCCTTCAACATCAACTCTGATGTCGTCCATTTTGTAACCAAATGCACCACCACCAGCCATAAAAGAAGCTTTATAAAGGTCAGTAGTTGTACCAGTATCCGCAGTCTTCTTTTTAGCACCTGTAGCACCATCAACTTTTGTGAAAAGAGGTAAAATTTCACCGTTGTATTGCAAACGAACGTAGTAGCTAGTTTCTTCATCACTTATTGGACCAACAGGATCTGAAAAAGCAGAGTTTGATAAACTTAGCAACGTTGCTAAAGCGGCTGCTGAAAAAAACTTTTTATAATGCATAATTGTCCTCGTAAAAAAATTAAAATTCCACTTTAGCAGTCTAAGTAACAACTAAAGTTAAGTCAAGTGCTAACTTAATAACACAAAATATTCTATACTTTAACTAACTTTTAGAAGAATACAAAGATTTTATTAATGAACAAATAGAGTTACACGACTTTTTTACTCTTGATTTTTTGGTATAGCTAACACAGGTAAGATTTACTATCGAAAGACCTCATCATCCCGCTGCTTGTTAGCGGCTGAGATACCGCGCACAACTGTACGAACATTGTGATTTGGACCTACCAGAAGGGTGTCATCCCAGTCTGGGATCCAGTTAAGTTGGTAAGCATAAAAGTAGCCGTTTTATGTTAAAGCACAACGTTCTTGATGAGATTACGGCAAGGCTGGATTCCAGACTGGAATGACACCATTTGCTGTCTTCAAAAATGAATGTTCGTACAGCTATGGAATGAATCGCGGTATAACGGTTTGTGGGGGCATCTCATCATTCCGCTACGTGTTAGCAAAATCTATCCGCGGCGTAGGGCTGTGCTAGTATAGGTGCATTATATGAAGAAGTACTAGCGAGAAATATTAAAAAAGAAATACTTACACTAAAAGAAACTTCAGTAGTAAATTCAAAAAGGAAGTTTAAATCCAGGTGGTAAACCCATCATACCTGCAAGATCAGAAGTTGCATTTGCCATATCTTCTTCTGCTTTTTTAACGGCATCATTAAACGCTGCTGTTACTAAATCCTCTACTATATCTTTTTCCTCATTTCTCATAAGTTCTAAGTCTATGTTCACCTTTTTAGCTTTATAGCTACCTATTTTTATGACTTCCACTAATACAGAAACTTTGCCACCACCAGAAATACCTTGAAACTCTTTTCCAATATATTTTTCTTGAGCTTCTGCAAGCTTTTTTTGCATCTCTTGTGCTTGTTTCATTATTTGACTAAAATCCACAACTTACTCCTTATTTTCTATATTAACTACTTTTGCACCTTTAAACGTGTCAAGTATATCCTTGACTGCAGGTGCATAATTTAAATTACTCACTTCCCTGTTTATATAACCCGTATCAACTGTAATAACCCACTCTTGCTGAGTCACCTGATTTAAGTAATTTTTTAAATCATTGCAAAAATTACTATCTAACTTAGATACAGCTTTTAATTTTAAATATCCAGGTTTACAATCTATTAATTGTAGATTATTACACAGTTGTTTGTAAAGATAAATTTGGTTACTCCGCCTTAATAGTTGCAAAATCTTATCAAAATCGTAATTTTGTTGTTTATTTTCCACATGGATCCCAGTGTCACGCACTGGGATGACAGAGTGGGGTTTTTCCACATATTTTTTTGGATCCGAGTAGTCAGCTACTTGGATGACAGAGGAGGAAGGTGCAACAGGTCTGCACTGTCTATTTCCTTGCTCTACATTCTGTGAAAGAATTTTTTTGATCACCTGTTCTGGAGAAGGCAGATCAGAGAGATAGCAAAGACTAATTAGCATCATTTCAGCAGCAACATCATTGCATGTTGAAGTTTTTATATCTTGAATACCTTTAAGCAACACCTTCCACAATCTCGAAAAAAATATTGAAGACTTCTTTATACTTAAATCTTTTATCCTGTTCTTTTCATACTCTGTAACTGCATTATCAATTTCTTTTGTAATCAAAAAACGGCATACTAACTGAATTGTTTGCAATAGACCTTCAAAAATACTAAGTGGGTTTGCTGTTTTTATCGCCTTGTCAAACACTGATAGAGCTTTCTGTAAATCACCTTCTAATATTGCTCCTAATAGATCGAATATAATATCTTTATCCGCTAGGCCAAGTATGTCTGTCACATTTTTAGTGGATATTGCACCATCTTTGCTATATAGCACTGCTTGATTCATCAAAAACAAGGCGTTACGCATTGAATTTCCAGAATGTCGTGCAATTAACTCTAATGCTCCCTTTTCAATGGAATAACTCTCTTTTTGTGCAACATCATTTAAACGTTCCACTATTTTAGCTACAGGAATGTTGTGTAAATCAAATCTTTGACAACGTGCAATAATAGTTATTGGTATTTTTTTTATTTCCGTAGTTGCCAAAATGAACTTTACGCTAGGTGGTGGCTCTTCTAGGGTTTTAAGTAATGCGTTAAATGCACTGCTAGATAGCATGTGTACTTCATCTATAATGTAGACTTTGAATTTAGAGCTTATAGGTGAATAGCAAATATCTCCCAGGATTACTTTAATATCGTCAATGCTAGTGTGACTTGCCGCATCGATTTCAATTACATCTGGATGGCTTGAATTTTTTATTGCTAGACAATTTTCACATGATCCGCAAGGTTCAAAAATTGGCCCCAGGGAACAATTCAAACATAAAGCTATTATCCTTGCAGTGGTGGTTTTACCAACTCCACTACTGCCGGAGAGCAGTATAGATTGTGGAATTTTGTTTAAAGTAAAAGCATTTTCTAATACACGCACTAATATATCTTGACCTACTAGATCTTTGAAGCTACTAGGACGATGTTTTAATGCTATATTCATAGCCTCGGATAAAACAAATAATGAAATAGGTATGCAACCCAAAAAGGTTCTGATATGGCTGCTTCATTTCTGATCTGACCAAATTACAGAGTTTTTGCCTGCATACCTTATAAAATATTATACTTTTTTTTTTATTTAGCAAGGTATATCCTATATTAACCTTAATAATTTATATGTTAGATCTCTTGCAACATTACTTTGGAGTAAACAACTGTTACCTAAAATACTCTTCTCTTGTCATTCCAACTTGGATCCAGAGAAAAAAGATAGTGTCACACACTGGAATAACAACCTATAGGTACTGGGATAATAAAAGAGGAATATTATGATTTTATATCATTTTCCTCTTTGTCCATTTTCACGAAAAGTTAGAGCTTTCCTAAAAGAAAAAAAATTAAGCTGCGATCTAGTGTATGAAAATCCGTGGGAAAAGCGGAATGAATTCATGGAGATCAATCCAACCGGACAAGTACCAGTATTAATAGATAATAACTTTGTAATAGCGGATAGTAATGCCATTTGTGAATATATAGAAGAGATTTACAATAGTAACGTCAAATTACTTGGTTCATCAACTATTATTAAGTCTAAAATACGCGCTTTAATCAATTGGTTCGATAGCAAATTTTACAATGAAGTTACTAAGTATATTATGAATGAAAAAGTAATTACTAACCGCAGCCCTGACTCTAGATTTCTTCATGCAGCTCAGCATAACCTGCCTTGTCATATGGAATACATCAAACACTTAATTAACAAGAACGTTTGGCTTGCAACTGATAAGTTTACTTTAGCTGATATTGCTTTAGCATCGCATATTTCCGTAATGGATTATGTAAGTAGTTTTCCATGGGAAAAAAGTAAAATTTTAAAAGAATGGTACTCCATTGTTAAATCAAAGCCTTGTTTTCGTGAGATATTATTAGAGAGAGTTTCCGGTTTAACCCCTCCTAAACATTACGCTGACTTTGATTTTTAACTTATGTTAGCTTTAAAGCTACAGTCATTCCTTCATCAGTTGGAATCAATATAGAGAAATATTTTTTTTCATCTGATAATCTATTATTAAACTCCCTCATGGCATGCCATGATTTTTCTGATACTTCTTTTGGAGGCGATTCTAAAAATACTGTGTTAAACAATAGAGTGTTATCTGCAACGATTAGCCCATCTTGTTTAATGTATGACTCTGCCCAATCTAAATACTTAGGATAACTACTTTTGTCAGCATCAATAAATATCATGTCAAATGGTGCTTTTGCTGATAATTCACTAAGTTTTTCCAATGCATTGCCTTCTATTAGAGTAATTTTATCACTTAGATTAAAAGCACTAAAATTTTTTTTTGCTATCCTTAAGTGTTGAGGATTATTTTCTATTGTATATATATGACCGTCTTTCAGTAGAGCTTTTGCCATGCAAATCGACGAATAACCGTATAACGTGCCAATCTCAACAATACTTTTGATTTTATGGATTTTTATAAATAAACTTAATAGCTTTCCTTCTTCAGGGCCAATCTGAATATGTTGCTTTTTTTTAAGAATACAATATTCTTCTATCTTTTTATATTCTTTTGCAAATAGATTTCTTATATATGATAATTTTATACTAGAATTATTACGCATTACGTTTTATATTATAAATTAGGGAGGCTTAATTCATACACAGTTTATAAATATAATAATATAGTTTAAAATAATAAAAACATTTATTTTAAGTTATTATTTCATAGTATAAAATTTTAAGTGACAAAAATTATTATATATCGTACTATGGTTAACTAGTATAATAAACAATCGATTATTATACTAGAATTAAAGGGATTGTTTATGCGCATTTTTCTTTTTAAAATATAATTTTTATAATCAATTAGAGGGGGTTATATGTCTTATACTATTGCTAGTGAAGTTGAAACGTTAAACAAAAAATCTAACAAGAATGAAGGGGTTATGTTACTGCATAATCCAGCTTATCGTGAAAAGTATAAAGAACGTTTTAATGAAGCTCAGAGAAAAGTTATGGATATGGTTCAGTTTTATGATGGGACAATAGTATTAATAGAGAATAAAATCGCTATGTATTACTACACTTGGCACAGTAAAAAAAGAGAGTTTGAGCGTAAAAAACAACAAACAGTCGTAAAAAACAATGGCTCAGCATAGAGTCTTTTATATGGTAAGCTACAGTGGTATTACTTCACTATAGCTTTTCCATATAATTTATCTATCACATCAGTGAGATATTTCAGCTCTTTATACCCTTCATGTTTAACTTTATTATGCTCTATATATGACTTACCATCGTTAAGCTTGATGAAAAATATTGGAGTGGCTGTGATACCAAGTTTATTGATTGCCAGCGATTTATCATTTACGATTTTATCCATTATTTTCTTATCATTAATGCATTGGTCAAATGCATCTTGCTTTAAGTTGCTTAGTGCAGCAATTCTTTGTAGTAAAGTCAAATCACTTAAATTGTAGTAATTCCACGAATCTATTGAGTTAAAAACAGCTTTGTTAAAATTAAAGTAGTCTTCTTGTTTTTCGTAGCAATGACTTAGCATTGCAGCCTTTAGCCCTCTGTAATCCAAAGGAAAATGACGAAATATATATAACATCTTACCTGTGTCTATATATTTCTCTTTAATTTTAGGAAAAACATTCTTATGAAAAAGAGAGCAGTGATAGCAAGTTAATGAAGCATATTCTATCATTAGAATTGGTGCTTTTGGATCTCCTAATAATTTATCATCAGGTAATAGTGATAGTAACTCCTTTGATGTTATTTCATTAGTTTCTTTTTGAATATGTTGGTTAACAACTGCATAAGAATTAACACTCATAAGAATTAGTAAAAACAATAGTCTGAAAATCATTACAATACAAACACTTAACTTACTAAAAAAATTACATATTTATATTAATAATGTCAAGATAACTTTTGTTTAGCAAGGCTTTCAGCCCTATCTTTAAATGCAGCAATTATTTTACTCTGTGTATATTTATATACTGAGTTTAATAAAGTGGAAAATGAGTTGGCCTTAAACTTAAACTCTATATAAAACTTTACCATAGTTTTATTTTCATCTATGGGAATGAATTGCCATTCATTGTATAGATGTTTAAATATTCCATTTGATGATACAGCTTTTATCCAACCTTCATTTGTTCCACTTGGAGAAAGAAAGGTTACTTCTGATGTGTACTTTCCTTTAATTCCATGAAAAGCTGCGAGAAGATCCACAACCATTTGGTTGTCAATTTTTTCTTTTATATAAACGGCTTTGCACCAAGGGACAAAATCAGGATACCTTTCAACATCAATTACAATTTGGAATACTTCATTAGGCGAACATAGGAAAACACCCTGTTCTTTGTATTGATGAAGCATAAATGTTAAACCAATCAAAATAGGATCCGTATCTACCGTCAGCCTTAGTAGATTCCTGAGACTAAAGTTAAGGTGGGCATCGCGTACTAATTTCAACGAAATTAATAGAGGCAATTCCCTTGACTAGAAATTATCGCTCGGGAAATTTAACTTAACTCATAACGCATAGCACAGACCCTTACTTGAATTATAGATGATTTACACAAGGCATGTCTATAGGTATATTAAAGTCAGCGATTGTTATTTAATCTTTATTAAACTTTGCATTCTAAGTATTATAGTTTATCTTATGAACATTACTAAAGTTTTAATCATTATTGTTTTTATTGTAATTTCTTCAAGAGCTTACACTAGTTGTACAGATCACAAAATTTTTGTGCATACTATGAAGCAACAAGTAGACAGCATGTCTACAAAAGGAAATAGAAAAAACCTAGAGCATGTACACGAAAAGCTTCAGGAGGTCATTCAGAATAATGTTAACCTCAAAGAAATATCTCGATTTGTCATGGGAAAATATTGGGCTTTGACTACCCAGAAGGAAAGGGAAGATTTCTTAAGAGAGTATGAAGTGTATCTTACACGTTTGTGCGTTAAAATTTTATCTAAATACATGAGTTATAGTGAAATGATCATAATGAGTACAAAAGCAGTTGACGATGAAACTTGCTTAATTGGTACAAGATTTTCTTACGGTGATGAAGAATTTACAAATATTGATTTTAAAGTTACTAAAAATAACAGTTCTTTCTTGATAAGTGATGTTGTAATGAGTGGAATAAGTATTGCTATTAATCAACGTTCTCAATTTAGTGAAAAAATCGACACGCATGGCATAGCAAGCGTTATAGCTGAATTAAAATGCAATAACAATCCATGATATATATGCCTCATTGGCCTAAACCGCTTGGTAGTAGACCAAAGGATTTTTCTCTTGATCGCATAAAAAGCTTTCTAAATAAATTGGGTAATCCTGAGAAAAAAATGCCGCCCATAATTCATATAGCTGGAACTAATGGGAAAGGTTCAACACTAGCATTTATAAGACATATAATGCAAGCAGCAGGGTATAAGGTACACGCATACACTTCCCCACATTTAGTGAATTTTAATGAAAGAATAGTTATTGCAGGCAGTTATATCGATGATAATGAATTATATAGCTTGTTAGAAGAATGCCGTGCCGTAATTGCAGAACAGCCTATCACTCTGTTTGAAGCTGCAACGATCGCAGCTTTTTTAGCTTTTTCTCGTCATAAAGCTGATGTTACTTTAGTTGAAGTGGGTATGGGTGGAAGGCTTGATGCAACAAATGTTATAGATAATCCGATTTTAACGATCATCACTTCCATTGCCCTTGACCATACAGAATATCTTGGCCCTATTGTAGAAATTATAGCAGGTGAAAAAGCTGGAATAATGAAACCTAATGTTCCTTGCGTAATAGCACCACAAGAAAAATCTATAATGAATACACTAGAATTCCATGCAATAAATAAGAAATCTCCTCTATATAGAGGAGATCTTGAATGGAATTGCAAAAAAAAGAACAACAAAATGGTTTTTCAATCAGCTATTCAATCAATAGAATTTCCTTTGCCATCTTTAAAGGGTGATCATCAGGTGATTAATGCAGGCAATGCTATTGCAGCATGTAGCATTTTGAGTGGAAAATATGGATTTGATATTGGAGAAGAGGATATTACTTCAGGTTTACAGCATACCTACTGGCCTGCGCGACTAGAGCTCATAAAAGAGGGTAATTTAATTTCTTTATTACCGAAAGATTGGCAATTATTTTTAGATGGTGCACACAACAATGATGGTGCCAGAGTGTTAGCTAAGTGGGTAAGAGACAATTTTGCTGAAGGTATCTATATAATTTTTGGTGTTACTCGTAACAGAAATGTGGAAGAGTTCTTAGAGCACTTAAAGCCATATATCAAGCTACTATGTGCGGTTTGTGTTAAGTCTGAACCTAAAGCAACAAATACAAATTTGATTAGGGAAAAAGCCAATAACATAGGAATAAAAGCAGTTGAATGTGAATCAATTGGCGATGCAATATCAAATCACATATTAAAAGCCTCTATCCAAAACATCAAAACCATACTAATCTGTGGCTCGTTATTTCTAGCCAGAGACTTCGCTATGGAGAATACTAACTTTAATGATATTAACTGACCGGTGGGAAAATGACTTCGATTATTTATAGTATTGTATGTAGCGACTAAAATTGTCATTACAGCGCTTAGTGTACGACAGTGCTCCAACATTTAGGGTTGCAGTTTGCATGGGTCATCTGAGTAGCTGACCTATCCAAGCGGTGTCATCCAAGTAACCCCTTCTCCTGTCATCCAAGTAGCTGACTACTTGGATCCACATCGGATACTGAGTTGGTGAGTATAAAAGTATAGCTAACGCGAGCTCTACGTCATGCTGCCACGGTATCTCAGCAGATCCCGCTAACAAGCAGCGGGATGAAGAGGATGCCACCGCGAACCGTCATTCCGCCGCGGCGCTAACAAGAGATCCCGCTGCGGGATGACGAATTGCTTAACCGTCATTCCGCCGCAGACCGTCATAC
>JAODAC010029088.1:0-15518 GCA_027575185.1 Mimaenictus wilsoni
TTATTTTTTTTTATTTTTATTTTTTTTATTTTTTTTAATTCCTTGATATTTTAATGCGCTCCACTCTCCTCACGTACTCTGTATGTGCTAGACAACTTTTTTTTGCCAAAAACGTCGTTCATTCGAAAGCAGTTTAGCAAATTCAGTCTTAAATTTATTTTATAAAATCTATAATTCCCGTTGTGTCCCAGAATAACATATTTTGAAATGAAATTAAGTAATTATGGAAGCTAAGTATACTACTTTCCCTTGATATCCATTATCTCAAATAATTTCTCTTTGTCAAATGTATGGTAATAAAACGAGATTATAATTTCTCCAGAGTATAAATTCGCCGAAAATATCTGTTAATGCACTTTGCAGTCATTACATACCCATTATTTCAAGAAAATAATTATATAATTGATTATACTTCGGGAAGAGAGATAGGGGGAGCTTTCGAACACCTCTTTCTATTCAAATTCATTTCAATTAATGCTTTATCATTGGATTTGCGTACGCAATGGGGAAGATGAACTGTTGCAAAGTTGAATTTATCATTTTAACTGTTATATGAAACGTGGGTTTTGAGAAGGAGAAGATATAGTATCAATCTGATGAATTCAACTCAACTCAACAAGAAGTGCTTGAAAACAATCTGGTATTAGGTATATAAAGGGTGTTTCGACAAGACTGATCGATATTAAACATTATTTATAAGTTAGTAGTGAACTTTATTCAACAAAAGTCAATATATCGAGTTCGAGAAATATCGATAGATCCATGGCAATACAAGGTTAAATATCGATATGTTTGTGTAGTTGGTAACACACCGTACATGACATATGGGAATTGCAGGTTCAAGTCCTGTCGGAGGCATTCATCATTTTCTCTTTCTAATTATTGCAATTCGTGATTAACATCCTAAAAATTGCCTACCGATGATTATTTGTTTATATTGATTTGTCGAAGGCAGTTCGAGAATATCTTAAGGGACTCAGAAATTTGTAATGTTTTCATAACATACCAACGAAAGAGCTGCCATCTGCTGGAAACTTTACAAATTAAATTACAGTTTCTTAAATTCTTGATTATTTCCAGCACGTTTTTATTATAATAAAACACACGCGTCATTGTTGCAATAACTCGACTATTTTCCACCTCCTTATTCGCATACATTCATTTGTTATATGTGTTCCTGACCCATTATTGTTCTGTTATTAAATAATCAAATACTCACTATATAGTAATGTCATCAATATTAAAGGAGTATTTGTCTAGGATCTTGGAGAGGACCTACAGCGAAACGTGAGTCAAGTGCAAGTTCAAGCCCTGCAGGACGCGCTTCGCACGGTCGGCAGCCTGCTCTCCGCAGCGAACGTGACCGAGCAGCAGCCGCAGAAGCAGCCCGACGACATGGGGTCAATCGATAAAAATAATATTAAGATAATCGAAGAGCTGCGAAACCTGAGCGCTAAAATCGACGCCGTCGGCGCCGAATTGGACGCGGATGCGCTATTCGCACGCTTTGCGCTTCTATTGCGACGATACATGGACGATCACAATTTGAACACATCCATTCGAGAGGTTTTCGGCTATGATAACACGAACAGCATCACGGCGAAAGCACCGACAATTTCCGATCCGGCGAATGATTCTCCTCCGTCCGACGAGGATCGGATTGTGTTCGCGGAAATGATAGCTGCTAATTGCACATCGATGGATTTGGACGTTCGAATGTCGGCAAACAAATGCAACACAACAACCGATCAGATCCCCGATGATGCAATAAAATTCCTCCCAGTGCAAAACATCACCGAGGATGGCGGCGGCATCGATATAAGAGCTGGAGCCGACGTAAACTCAGCATCCGTATTCTCCAATGAATCACAGCAAGAGACTCAATAATAAAATCACAAGGAATGTTGAAATTTCATAGAGGAATTCATATTTGCATCAGCACTTTAGAGACAACTTTACAAATAAAGAAGTAAACTTCCATAAAATTTAGATGAAATCCTAAACTGTCTGATGCCTTACAATTGTGAATGTAACCTAAATGTCGAAACGAGTAATTATTCATTATCGCAGGGTAAATAACCGGATTTTATAACGGCATAAACGCAGAGTTTAGTTGAATGAATGGCAAATAAAAAAGTATTAATTAATTAACGTTGCTCATTGCACAAACTCATAATTCCAGTATGCATAATTATTGATTTGGTTCGGGTAAACATATTTCTGGTTGAGCACATTACGATAACAAGGAAACTGCATTAAATTATTGTTGAGCACAATTGTAAATAATTGCATAAACCTTTATTCAATTTTTAACTTATTTTTCGACAATTTGCAATAATTCACCATGTTTGCTTTTCCGCGAAGAGGAAATCAATGCGCGGATATTTGCGTTGTAACTTATCAACGCGATAAATTGCAATCGTTGCAAATTTCTATATTTTCTATCTATGTCTAGGCACGTTGCGTTGGATCCGAATTTAGCACAGGTAAGCAACTGCAAGCGAGGCATTTTACACGAAAACTGTTCGGCAATTAAAAGCTTTCAGGTTCATGCAAGATTTATGAGATTTGGCAAGGCATTTATTGTTTCTGATTTTTAAATCTTCATATATGAAACCGCTGATTCCGTCAAATAAGTCATCATAAAACAAGACATCAATTTACATTACCTAAAACACGCCAACCAACGGATCTGGAAATGTTGGAAAATGGGTACGCATACCACAGGCTTCTCTGTATTAGCAATGCTTGAAAGAAAACATCTACAGCTAGTCCATTTACAATACCCATATGCTAGAAACACAAGTGTGAAATATCAAATCAACGCAGTAACCGCAATTATTGAAATAGCTAATTCCACTCAAATGCGTGTGGGAAATTGTTGCATTGTGCAAATGCTCGGGAAAATGTTCTAGCTAGCGGGGTGCGCGACAGTGTTTGATAGACCCGCTCGCTCTGGTCGGTCGTCATATTCCTTTTCAATGTTGCAAATGAGAGTAAACTGATCATAAATATAAAAGCGTGTCAGAAATTAGATAAAATGTTGAAAGAGAAGATTAACAACGTTCGGTTTAATTGCTCAAAGTAATTGGAAATTATAAATGAATGGAGTTTTAATAACGCTAAAGATTGTTTGTGCGGCTTTTTTATTAAAATTATATTATAATAGATTTATAATAGATGCATGCGAAGAAAATGTTGTGGATGAAATTTATAATGAGGTCCGAACACGATAAAAATGTAGTAATTGGGAATGTTAAAAATTTGGTATCGATTTTTCCGTTTTAGATACTTTACTTTAACCACGGTCTGAAAATGAAGACATATTATTCCGTCGTAATTTGCCATTTATCAACACCGGAAACAAAAACGCACCTCATTGCCTGCGGCCACAATTGAACCCAAACAGGACGAAAATGAATAGGCGCAATTTAGCATTTCACCTGCCACATGAAAGGCAAGTCGAGTGTAATGATAACGCAAATCCGCACGCTACCTCTAAAGGCATGATGGGCCCACATTCCAACGATGGCAAATTGAAAACGATATATCGCACGCACGCGAAACGCAACAAGCGTTGCAAGTGATTATGCCATTTTCATTTATCAAGCGCGGAAACTCATGTATTCGCCCCTGTGCGAATCTAATTCGGAGCGTTGCGTTGATTCGATTAGATCGCATTGATCGTGTGCGCGCCACTATAACAATCCAACCGCCATCGTGGCGTGGTGGTAACAGCGGCGGCGTCTTCCACACCACACAGACACCCGCAATCCCGACCTACATACTTGATGCAATTTGCAATGCTGATTGCGCGCGGCATTTGCCTAATTTATTTGCACCGCCGCTACAATTCTATCTTCGAACACGGTGAAGAAAGGCGTTTGACATCGCCTACTGTTGCAAATTTTAAACAATGTTTGGATGAGCTTGATTTATTACCGACTTAATATATTAGGCAATAGATTGTTTTCTAAATGACGCGAAGAGATATTTATATTTCTAATTAATGATGCTAATTCGTCCATGTTATGTTCGTAAGTATTCATATACAATCAGAATCAGATACAATCATTAATTTCACTAAAATTTGGAAATAGGTATATTATGCAAATACAGTGGAACACAGATCTCCAATTAATTGAAAAAACGACACTTTCATCCGACAATTTTAGCTCAAACACCTAATAAAATGTGGACATTTTTCGTTGTTTCGTGCTTTTCGGTATAAATCCGGCATTAAATTTTACTCGTTACCATTCGCGATAATGAAAATTGACATATTTCGAATTTTCACGTTGATAACAACTATAAATATAAACCGACCACTGAAGCAACCGTCACAACACGTTTGCGAAAAAAGCAATGTTCAGCTACTTGAAAAACATGTTGGTTATCAGTTATAAATATTAGTCTTTCGTGACAACTGTGTAAACATGAATAAATTGAAACTATGAATCGCTAAATTATTTCAGAGCTAGTTCTTTATATATTTATATATTATACGTTTGATCATCTTAAGCAAATAAAATTCCTTATAGCAACAAGTGAGATATGAGATATCTTACCTCAATTCATTCTAAGTACGTAATAAAGTATTTTTGATAATTATTTAATTAGAACTACTTGTTTTATTTTTCAATAACATGATAAACACGTTAATAGATATTTATGTGGAAATCTAGTTATACGGTCTCCGAAAAAAGAAGCAATGACGATCATTTTCACAATTTGAATTTTCACAAAAATGTATTTAAAATTTGTTAAGAATGTTAAAAATATATCGATATCAATATATATCGTCATATCGAATATAATGATAAATATCGATATTTTGATTGCGATAATTTTCAGAATATCTATATAGAGTTTTGAGAGTGGCTCTGGACGTATTAACAGACTGAGAGCCATCTTCTTATTATTCGACAAGAGTACTTATTGCACTAAATCAGGGGCGCCAAACTAGAGGTACGCGACAAACATTTTTGCAGCTAGAGCAATGCCCCCGCGTTGAATAACCAATTTGAATAACCTTTCTTGTACGGAAACCTGTCAAGAACGGACCAAATGGTAGGGCTCGCAACATATAACCAACGGGACACTGAGTGACCTATTAACTAATTTCAAGTAATTCATTTGACACATGGGAAATCCCAAAGGGGGTCTCCCCTGCCCACTCGTGACCATACGTTATTCTTTCCTATTCAGATTATTCTTAATTTTGACCCACAGTCCAAAAGAGATTGCATGAATTAGATTATGCATTATTTCTAATATTTTGTAACAGATGACGTTACTAACTAATTTCGATATTGCCAAATCGATAAATATCGACAAACTTAGGACGCTCGAAATTGCCGCAAATCTAGATGGAAACGAGTACCAAACAAAACAATAAGAAAAATGATGGGACATTGTCATCGAGGTCGAAAGAAGGCAACTAGAATGGTACGGGCACGTTGAGAGAATGGGCGAAGAAAGGCTCCCCAAGCAAATAAGGAATTGGACACCACGAGAAAATAGAAGAAGAGGTAGGCCGAAACGTTCATGGGTACAAGGAATACAGAAGACTGCATTAACCGTAAAATCTGGAAGGAGGGAACCAGAAGACGTAAAACGCTATAGAACCTGGATGATGATGATGATGATAAATATCGATAAAGACCGACGTTTCGTCATCGTCATCGTAGACATGTCTTCAATGAATTAGTTCATTAGTTTTTTTTTTTCTTTTGCTATATGTTTATGACTAGCTTTACACATACACATCACTGTTTGTATTTGCAAGATAAGTTTTTCGTCATATTAAAAAGTTGAAAGACTGAATTAATAATCAACATAATTACACGCAAACAAATTATTTTTAAAACATCTCAGAAGAAATTTAATTACAAACCCATTAAAATTATTATTAGTTCCTGAATCTTTTAAAAACTTTAACCATAAAATAAAATCAAATCTTCAAACTTTATGAAATACTTTATAAAAGTATAGGAGTTTACAAAGTTGAAAGCGTATTTAATTAAAACTTATTACTCCAAAAAACTTTACCCTGCAAGAATAAATGCAGCTATTATTTGCATTAAATTAATGAGTAAAATGAATAAATGAAAGAAAAAAAAAAGAAAAAAGCTCACTTGAATAATTTCGGGTAGTAATTATAAAAACAGAAACTCACCTCAATCTTCGCACTATTCTGAAATATTGTCTGTGCTTTGTGAGTCAGCTGGGCAAAGCATGAACTGAGCGTGCACAACTTCTGCCGAACATTGTAGACAATTACAGGTTCCTCCGAGTCCAATTCACCTGCAAAAATAAACGCACACAATTGAAGTGAACTATCCACACAGGTCATCAATACAAACAGTGCTTTCGTAGGCGTAATAAATAATTGGTACAACCACATCCGGCGTTCAACTGGCGTTGATTATTTACGCAAAGATGTGTTTTTACAAGTGGGTGTAATCACGTTCAGCGGCGCAAAAACATTTCAGTGGTTGGTCGGTGGTGGGTGCTGATAAAAGGGTTTCGCAGCACGCCAATTTTCCCGAATGCCGTGTGCACGATGTGTAGCAAAATGTCCCTGCATGCATTGAGGGTATTGGGGTACTCACCGACAGTTAGGTCCAAGTCGACGAACGCCTTGTCGAATTCTTTTTCCAAAATATCAAGCCATCGAAAACCGACACTGGCCATTTTACTCGCGAAATGACACGCAGTGACTACCGCGACAGCCAGTATGAGGGAAACCCACTCACGCACTTCGTCAGCAGGAGCAGCGCGGCAGGAAGGTAGTGAGTGTGTTGGCCGCTGGTAGAGGCGCTGCCCGTTGGCGTTTTTCGATTAGTTGGGAAAATCTTCGTCCTTGGCGCTGTTTACAAACGTTGTATGCTGGGTGTTTCGATTTGCAGGATAACCACCATAAGAATTCTTAATCTGTGATTCTTACAAATGTTACAGGTCTTGTGGAACTTGGAACTGGCAAGTTTTAGGTTTAAATAGCATATTTAAATAGAAAGCATAATATGGAAACCATGGAAATAAGTTGACATTCCATAAATTGAAGTCTTCAAAATGTAATTTTATGATAGGCAACCCAAGAAACACTTATTTTCTGATAAGGGCATACTTCTAATTGTAAGACTGACTTATCCTATTTATTATTTGTAGTAACAAATAACAGGGAGTAGTTTTTTTTTCTTATAATCATATTGTAAAATTAAAAAACAAATTAAAATTATTAATATATTTGGCTTCACATGAACACAAAATTCGTGTATTTTGTCTAAAAATACTTCTAAAATTCAATGGTCCCTCGGCAGAACTTTGTTTCATTAGCAAGGTTACTAACCTAACCTGAACAATCTTAATCTTGCAAGTCATACGAGTCGTTTTAGTTGAGTAGATTTCGTTTTCTGGTATCGGTGTTTTTGTTGTCAACATTTACAGATTATGCAAGTAACGCAAAGTAACGCACGGCACGCGCTACGAAGGACGCAGTCGCTGGCAGCGCGCGCGCGTATAACAAATGCAGGGCCTATTGCGAGCAATGCATTAATGCAAAGTGGTTGCCTCAACTACGAAACTACCATGAACTCTTTATATAGTTTGTTTGCCAAGAACTACATTATCTATCAGTACTGTTATGATCAGCTTACGGCTGATCAATTTACGATTTGTTAATATAATACCTACATTACACAACAGGAGTAGAAAAAGGTTATTTGTAATGAATTTGAAAAATCTTAATTCTAAATCTAAATTCAAATGTAAAAATATCGTTCTCTGCCAAAAACAGGTCCACTTTTATCGTATTATGTAACTAGAGGAATAGTTATAATATTATACACATTCAATTTGTTAGAAGAATTTGCGTATATTTATCACAAATATAATTGAATTAATGACAGAAGAAAAAAAAAATCGTTGCACCATTTCCTAATTAATGAAATATATAACGTTTCAGAAGATTAAAATTATTTAGCTTTAACTATAGTACTTTCGTTACTTCACGTTCATAATAGTTGATTACACCTCACTTCATTTAAAGACTCCGCTGTAAAAACATTTGACACGCAGCTTGATAAAGTTCCGGGTTATAGGTTTTCGCCGGTTCAACGTACGTATCATTTATGGGCAATTTGCATAAATTGCGCCTAATTGCAAGGTCTCTGCGGGCCGATAACGCACGACTAAATGGCCCGGCACTAGTGAACAGCGCCTTACGAAGAGCCGCCTGTTCCCTCATTACAACTTGCACGGCCGCCACCGGATGCGGTATCGTTACTTCTATCTTTTTATCCACATGTTCACGTTTAATTATGCTCGATGTTCCTTTGTCTTCAGTTTTTATAGGCGGATTATTATCCATCCCATTCATTTGATCATCTGCGGTATCACCATCTTGCCGGGTTTGGGATTTGTGCGCCTCATCCATGTCAGGTTGGGCTTGAGCTTCAGCATGTTCTCGGAAAATCTGAAGAGCAAAATCACTGCCGAGCAGCTCGACGGAGATTCCAGTATTGACGAGTATATTATGGGATTCCCATCGCCTTTTAGCGGAAGTGATTGGTTTTGGCCGAGGTTTGGATTCCTGGACCAAACTGGCCCAATCAACGCCCAGCGCATCCACCAATCCTTTCATTCGCGCTGTTTCTTCCAATTCGTCCTCGGAGATTTCCTCAAAGTCCATGCCCATATTCTCGTCGATGGAATCCTTGCTGATTGACGGGGTTGTTGGTGATTTCGGCACCTGAATATGAACAGGCGGTGTTGGTTGAGGATGCGGGTGCATTGGAGCTGTAGATTCTTGAGTATCTGGGATCTCAGATTTATTTGATTTGCTTACTTCAGGTTCTGAGATCGGGACATCTTCACTGGCTTCAGCAATCTCCTGAAGCAATAATTATATATTATATTAAAATTTAATGATCAAAATGAAATTATCTTAAATGTTTGAAATTAATTAAAAACTTCTCTTCTGAAACTTTTTGTTAGGCATGCATATACAGATATCCATGTCAAAGACGAAAATGCTTGTAGTTTTAGAAAGTCTGAGGGAATCGTCGGGACCAGCGACATTAGCGTTCCCTAAAATATGTCCCGAAAATCGCCAAAACAAAAGGCTCTCTCCCACGAAATTAAATGTTATATGATTATTTATGATTTTATGTCCCTGCATGCATTTTATCGAACGAATCGATCATATAGATATTAAAATTATATTATTGATTAAAGTAAACATACCTCGTCTCTATTTAAAATCTCATCAGCATCGTCACTAATTTCACTAAGGTCATCAGCCAATGGTTCTTCCACAACGCACGGCTTCTTAGCCTCAAGTGGATCATCGAGGGGACTATCTGCAGGTCGTTTAACAACCTCTTTCTTATTGTCAACTTTATCCACCCCTGCTGCGGGTTCTGCTGGAGCTGGTGCCTTCGGTTCAGGTGGTTGTTCAGGTCGGGGTGATGCCGATTTCGGTCGGTCCATGCTTCTGTCAACACGTTCTGATCTCTCCGGACGTTCCAGCCTATCAGTCCTGTCACTACGATCCAATCCTATTCTGCCGGGTGTATCCGATTTCGATTCCTTACGAGGCTCTGGGAACAGTGAAATACAGATTATTCATGCAATAGTAATAGGAAATGTCTGTGGTTGGTTGAAAACCTGTTTATAAAGTAAGGAATAATTAATGTCTTACATATCACCCCAGAAACGAAATTGGCAATCTGCTTGAAATGTTTCAAAGTTATGTCAATAAAATTACGTCCCACAGGTGATCACTCAGGTTTAATCATTCAGATAATTTAGTGAGTGCCATTCAGATTTCAACCATTAAATGCTAACTCTGTTTCCTGTATTTATTGATATTTCCTTCTTATATCATTCATCATAAATTAAACTCTTCATAGTGTAAATAGATTCATTTTATGTACAGTCATTATGATCCATGTAAGATGGACTAGTCGTAATCAAATATTACCCAAATTATTACCGGAGATAAGCAACCTTTTTGCATCAACTTGTAAAATGTAGATTTTTGTCGGGCCTCAAATTTGAATGCATATAAATATATTCGAAATGCCAGGCACGGTTACTCATCCCTAGTTTTACGGATTGAATATTATTCAATAAAACACTTTAGAAATGCTTCTTCCTTCACCCGGATTGTCACTGACAGGGCGTAAGCGTGAGGCTTGTCATTCTTCCAGAATTACTTCTGGGTAACTATGAGCAAATTAATTCCCTTTGGGTAGGTTGCTAGCCTCGCCCAAGGTGAAGAAGACTTCTATAACGACAACCACAGATGTTAATGTCGTTGCCGGAGCGAGTAAAGGTGTTATTATCACGACCAGGATTTGAACCTGGAACCCCCTGCGTGGCAAGCAGCGCTCTTACCAATTAGGCTTCTACGCTCTATTTAAAAATTGAAATTAAAAATAATAAGAATAATTACCTGAAGGTGGAGCTGTTCTTTCTCTCTGCGATGTGATACTCCTGGGACGTGAGACCTCCCTATTACCATCACGCAGTGGTTCTCTATCCCTATCCTGTTGTCTTTCCGGCCTTTCTAATCGATCATTACGATCCATCCGTTCATTACGTTCAGGACGTTCCTGCCTCTCCGGCCTGGGCTCCCTTGGCTCTCTCGGTTCCCTAGGCTCCCGACCATCCCTCCAATTATTGTCATTCTCCCACCTCCTCCTTTCCTCCGCAGTCCAACTATCCATACTCCGATTATAATGTCGCCATTCTTCCTCATTGCCAGGTTCACGCTCCCGCACATCACCCCAACCATCCCGACTATTCCCAAGACTACCTTCCCAATCTAACTGTCTTCTCCGATCCCACTCATGTTCATAATCATTCTCCACCCACTCCCGAGGCGCACCTTTCAATCCACCTTGCACGGGGGGTCGTGATCCTTCCCGATATCTGCGATGATCAATCTCCTCGCGTTCATCCCAAGTCTCCGGACGTCTTCTTCGATCCTCCGAATACTCCTGCTGCCTATGCTGGTCCAAATTAAGCCTTTCATCGTGATACGTATGATGTGGATGTGGTTGGCCATGAGCATGACCATGCTCAAGTTCACGATACCTGATATCATCACGAGGACGATCATAGGCAGAATCAAACCTCTTATCATCACGTCTGTGCTCGTCGCGCATACGCATGTGAAAGTCGCCTCTTTCATGTTCTCTACCTGCATCGTATCTATCCACAGGATGACTACGGTCATAGTGTCGCTGATCCACAGGTTTTTCTGGAGACTTCCTTGATCTTGAACGCGCTCCCTCTGGAGTTCTTCGTATTCTATCCCTAGCATGTCGCTCTTTTTCCATACACTCCTTACGAGCAGGTGGTATACGGTCCTGTGGGAGTGGTAGTAACCTCTCCACACGGTCCCCGGTAGGTTTGTCCAAACCGCGATCTTCTCTGCGGGCACGTTCTTTAGCTCTGCGTGCTTCCTCTTCTTTCTCCTGGAGTTTCTTAATCCTCTCGCGTTCTCGTTGACGTTCTTGGCAACGTGCCAGAGCTTCTTCACGTTCTTTCTCCCTAGCTGCCTCGCGTTCCTCTCTAGCTATACGCCGTTCACGTTCACGGTCCCTCTCACGTTCCCGATCCACTCGCTCTCTTTCCCTGGAGCCTTTTCGCCCATCTTTCCTATCCCGATCTTTGCTCCGAGAGTCCGGACGTTTGTCATACCTCCTAGGAGGTGATTTATGAGGATCTCTTCTTTGATTGCCGCCCGCCAGATTTGCTCTTACCGGTGCAGCTGTACGTGGAGGCGATGTCTTTTTATCCTTCGAATGAGAGGAATCAGGTGATCCTCTTTTCTTGTTATCTTTAACTGGAGGTCTAGCTTCTCGTTTAGGCGACTTTTCTTTCTTCTTGTCTTTATCACGAAGATTCCGTTCTTTTTCACGTTCACGTTCCTTCTCCCTTTCTTTCTCCTTTTCCTTTTCTCGTTCCCTGTCTTTTTTCTCGCGTTCTTTATCACGGTCCTTGTCCGTCGTCTTCCTCGGAGACGGCGTTCTATGTCGATCTTTCTTATCACTACTTCTACTAGGTGGACGTGGTGATTTTGATTCGGATTTTAGCTTCTTTACTGGCGTTAATGTCTTTATTTTAGGAGGAGGAGTTTGTGATAACTTCCTTACCTTTGCCGGTGTGGGTGATTTCGGGTGAACTTTAGGTTTAATTGGTACTTTTTTAGTCTTTTCAATCTTCCCCGGCAACTTGGGCTTTTTGGTCGCCTTGGGTTTATGTTTTTTGGCTTGTTCTCTGTCTGAACTAGTTGAACTATCACGTTTTTTAGTCTTTTTCACTTTCTTCCTGCGTGCTGCTGCTTCCACCGAAGACGAGCTGCTAGACGACGATTCATCACTACTGGAACTACTCTCCGACGAGCTGCTGGAGCTCTCCGACGACGGGCTGCTTTCCTTTTTCGCTTTCTTCTGCTTCTTGTGCGCCTTTTCCATCTTCATCTGCTTGTCCAGTTCGCGCTTGAGCTCCAACCGACGCTTCTCTAGATCGTCGGGATCGGCATCGTCAAGATCGGCGGCGTCAAAATGCTGCTGGGTATCAGCGCCAAGGGGCGGGCGACGGGTCGCATTGGCGTGCGTCTCCTTGCCACCGCCACCACCAGCGACCGGGGCGTGCTTGCTGCTGCGCTTAGCGGCCGCGTCGGCGGCGCGCTTCGACGGGCTGGTTAGCGTATGCGACGAAGAGTACGTGCAGCCCTTCCCATAGGGGCACGTGCCGGTGGTGGCCCAGTTCGGACAGGTGACAACGTCCTTGGACGCGGAGCCGGCCTTCGTGCCGAGCCGCTCGAACACGCTCGGCCGCGTCTTCGCTGATCCGCCGCCGGCGGCTGCCGCCGTCGAGGGCGTCGACTTCGACTGCTTGGGCGATAGATTCACTGTTATTTTGCGCTTCACTTGCTTCGACATTGTGCGAGTGGCTGCTTGTCAGGCGTCGAACGTATCGTTTGTGTGCGTCGCGCCGCGCGTTTTGGGACGCTCATATTTACGGAATTGCCAATGGATGAGAGAAACACTGCACGGTTTTCACTGGCGCACATGCGATATTCCACGCTGGTGGCACACACGGCGCCTTAATCACGCACCAAATAAGTAAACGTAAACGTCGCCAACAACCGCAGGCAATCCACCGAAATATGAACTTTCGCAGCCATTATCGCGGACTGTTATTTTGAACTGTTCTGATTGGTCGTTATTTTCGTTGGCAAACACTTCTGTCAAACTCTTGTGCGAGAAGATCGAAAGGTCAAACAAATTACCCCATATTCCTCAAAGTGGTGGCAACAGGGTGGGAAATTTAAATAAAAGAAATTCGAGTAAAATTATACAAGTATTACATAAATAAAGTCTACATCAAATCAAAGACAGTATCTAATATCACAATGTCATTACAAATTGAATTTTAACAACAAACATAAGACATTTTGAAATCATTTTCAAATTCTTTTAAATGTATGGCACATTCTAAGCTGTCAAAACAGCGTCTTGACAATTGACAGATATTTTAAAGATTTTAAATTTTGAAAATATAATAATCTCAATTAATCGAGAACTTAATAACAAACCTAAAGTGTGTATAACTCCGAATAGGCCTATCATTTATTATCAATCAAATACCAGGAATATATAAAAATAAACTCAACATTTTCCTTTTAGTGCGAAAACCTCGAAAAGAAACATTTATAGGTTAGAACTCAAAAGCAGTTGAAAACCTTGATTATTAAACACTATAATCTCTGGCTCAATACTTTATTCAAAGAATTTGTTTTGATAACACGAGAATATTTCTCAGTATGGTAAGAAATAGTATACTTACAATTACATAATAATTACATTGTTAAACTATTATTAATCAAATTACAGTTAAAAAGCCGAGCACCAAGTCAAATTGCAAAGCGCAAAGAGCTAAACTCAACAAAACAAAATACGCCATTAATAATTCTCGAAAAGCGCCGAAAAACTGAAAAACCTCCAGAGGTGAACAAAATAGAAGTCATGCTGGACCTGGATAAACCTTTCTCCATCAATTATGTAAGTTTTTACATGTTATTGTAAGAAATAGGAAGTTAGGTAACACGATATTTTAGGAGGAAATGTTAAGAATGGTAGCACGACCTTATAAATGTCCGCTATTAAATTATACTCCTACATTCTCTCGTAAAACATTAGGTATGCAAAGGCCAAGACCAAGACGGTCTCTTTTTGATCCAAACATTGCTAATGCGTTGGTTCTGTACACTCCACCCACAAGTTCGTTACAAGATCAGATGAAAGATGATAGGTAAATGGTTATACAACAAAGAGAAACAAATATAATTTATTTATTTCAGTACTAAATTAGTACATGTAGTCGTTGATCCACAACTAGGCAATATTCTCCGTCCACATCAACGTGAAGGTGTTAAATTTATGTACGACTGTGTCACAGGTATCCAAATTGAAAATTTTCATGGCTGTATAATGGCTGATGAGATGGGTCTTGGTAAAACTCTACAATGTATAACATTGTTGTGGACACTTGTCAGGCAAGGACCGGATTGTAAACCCATTTGTGATAGAGGCATTATTGTATGTCCAAGTTCATTAGTGAAAAATTGGAGCAATGAGATTCATAAATGGCTTGGTGGACGTTTGTTGCATTATACCATGGATGGTGGGCCGGATGCAAAAGCGAATCTTAATCAGTTCATGCAGAGTATGGGCAGGATCCCGTTGTTGATCATATCCTACGAGACGTTTCGAATGCATGCGGCGATTTTGCATAGTCGCGAAATTGGCATTGTTATGTGTGACGAAGGACATCGTTTGAAAAACTCCGAAAATTTGACTTACAGGTATAAATATTAAAAATAATGATTTTTAATATTTTTACCTTTTTTGATTTGATTATCGTAAATTTGTTTTAGAGCTTTGATGGGGCTGAATTGCAAACGGAGAGTGTTGTTGAGTGGTACGCCGATTCAGAATGATTTGACGGAGTATTTCAGCTTGATTCATTTCGTCAATGAGGGATTGCTTGGTAGTGCTGTCGAATTCCGGAAGAAATTTGAAAATCATATTATTAAAGGTAATAATTCTCACCTCACACGCATGCAACACTGTCACACATACTTTTACCTACCCTCACACATACATTCTTACATGCACTTTTCACATACACAATACTCACACACACACATACACTCCCACACTAACCCAACCTACACACACATTCATCCACATAAACGCACACATGCGCACATATACGCACCTCCTCACACATACCAGCCACTGCTTCTCACATACACCACACATTCACACACATACATACACCACATATACACACACCACACATTCACACACACACATACACCACACACACACACACCACACATTCACACACACACACACACACATCAATACACCCTCACTCCCCACCGCTACTCACATACCCTACACATTCACACGCACCAATACACACCACACACC
>JAODAC010029099.1:0-15517 GCA_027575185.1 Mimaenictus wilsoni
ATCAACCACTGTTTTGACAGATTTTCCGGTTTACCATTGCAGGAAACTTGCACTTTTGCCATATTCTTTAAATATGACAAAATCAAATCACAAACCTAACCTATGATTAAGAAAAGTGCTTTTCTTTACTTAAAATGCCTTTCTTTAGAGAAAATCTTTGAATAATAACTGTTTTGACAGATTTCCCGATTTCTCATAGAAGAATACTTACATGTTTGTATAGATTATGGAAAATCTCCACAAACATACAGCAAGAAGACAAAACGAACAAAAACGAATGTGGAGAATATTTACACGGCTTTTCATTGCCGATTGTTTTCGACACAAAGGGCATAAAAGCAAATATTGTGCACTTTGCTAGCCGCGCGCAATCCCAACCGCCACGCAAAGTCGTGTAATCCGCGCCTCTACTTACTTAATTTTTCTAAAGACGGTTCCCTCGCGCGCATCGAATCCGAAATCCGAGCTTAGCCGCGATGTTTCAAGGACCTGTGAGCCGAAGGAAGAAAGATTAAAGCCCTTCAAGGTTTTCGAGATCCTAATGAACTGAAAAGCTTTCCAACGAGGTTGAAGCGGATTCTCAAAAGGCTTAGTTTATAAGACCTAGAACAAAGACGAAGGAACATGCATATTTTGGTTGTAAAATCTCGCTTCGACTGCCTGGTTTCGTGTTTGGTTGAGAAAATGTGCACAGCTCTCCCAGTGGAATATTGACAATGATGTAAGATGTAATTTATGTTCCGCATGCGGCATGCGTGTCACACATGTTTTGTTTTTAAACACTGTGTATAGGCATTTAAACTTCCAACCTCGTCGAGTAACATGTTCCCTGGAGAGTGAGACGCGAGATATTTCTTTGGAAGTGATTTTCAACTTTATAGCTAGCTGGTGGAAGCTTGCCTGTGTGGTTTTGGAGGGAAAGGCGAGACGCTGAAAGAATGTAAATGAGATGTGGCGAGTTTTGGCGCGAGTTAGAATATACACCCGCGCGACCGTTACAGGTTCTCATAAATTAATATAGCCAGTATCGGACTCTCTATTCTTTAAGAAATTCAGATTAGGAGAGAGATTAATTTGACATATTCCAACTTTTTTTCTTCATCGTTTAGAAATATAAAAACGTTTTTCGAAATCTACATGAACAATGTTTCTTTTCTTCCTGCCTTAATCTAACTTTTCCGAGTATTTTCCAAAATACTTCTTCACTGGCTACAGAGGACTCTAGTAGAAGTACTCCAGTTAATGGACAGACAGGTTAACCGACATAACCAAACTTGTGTGCTCTTGGACATGCCTAGATTAACCGTACAACTTGATACATTGTTGCGGCGGTATTACTCCAACAAAGCAGAAAACAAGTGCACCAATCTCATCTCCCTTTAAAGTGAGGTGAGACCCGTACCAGTTTCTATTGTCCACGAAGGGTACCCGTGTTTTTACGTGGGAGTGACTTGTATGATTGATGTCCACATAAAATAAACTTTTTAAATTCTACTAAAAATACGTAGCAGAATATTTGTTCTTTAATCTTGTGTGCTTAAACGTGATAAGTCGTTACTTGAGAAATATGAAAAACATTAACGACACGTGTAATGTGTTCATATTACTGCTACAGAACGTGCAAAGTGGCGAATCCACACATAAAAATCAGAATATGTTTGAGTTTAAATATGCTGCTAAATTTAAATATGTATTTGATGACACATGTGTAAGGTATAGGAAAAAAAAACGGTTGCCAGACCACACGGGTTACCATACCACAAATGTGTTATACCACATTTCGGAACGTCGTGGAATAATGTAAAAAATGATAAAGAAGGCCACAAAATTGCTTATAAAGTGCAAAAACTGTACTAATTAAAATTGCAAACCAATTTTAATCAGTTAACTGTTTTAACAGTTAAATTGTGGTGATACCCGAAATGACTGCCTTGCTTTGGCACCTATGAGGAGGGACAACTATTTCTTTCTTTTCAGGCCACTAAGGCTAGTATATGCAAAAAATACTATATAAACGTTCAATATGGAATCTGTAGTTACTCATTAAATCTGGTCTTTTGTAAGATTGGAAGTACCAGAAGTTTTTCCAACCTAAGATATTCTTCAGCCCAGATTATATTTCTTCGAGAGTGTTTATAACATGCAAAACAGTAAATAAAAATATTAACTTATTAGAATCAGGTAACTGTTAAAATAGCACAGATAGTTATGATGATAGTTATGAGGTGAGGCAAATAATTGTCCTTTCTTTTTGTGCTGGCAAGTATAGTATATGACGAAAAAATTGTCAAATACTCTGTAAAATCTGTAGTTACTAATCAAATTTAGTCTTTTACAATTCTGCAAATACCAGAAGTTTTTTATTCTCATAATTATTTACCATAAATGAACCTTCAAAATCGCCCATAATATGCAAAAAATGCAAATTCAAAAGTTAACAAATCTAAATAGGGAATAGGAAATACTTTTTGAGGTACCACATGAAGGTACCCGAAATGACTGCCTTGGTACGATGCCTATGAGATGGGACAAAAAATTCTTTCTTTTCAGGCCTAGGCAGTAAGGATGGCATATACCAAGAAATAATATAATAAATGATATACAATAATACTATATACTACAATATAAAATCAGTAGTTGTTAATTACAAGACTGGAAGTCTGGAACTCAGGTCTTTTAGAAGTCTGGAAGTACCAGAAGTTTTTTAATCTAAAGAAATTCTTTATCATACATAGTTCATTTATTCTTTCCTTCAAAATTACTCATAACAAAAAACGGAATAAGCCAACTGTTTAAATTGCTGAATTATGGTGGTACCACATTACCAGCAATTACTCCCTATGAGGTCGGACAAATATGTCTTTTGTTCCTGTGTGTAAAGCCAAACACTTTGCCCAAGTCAAAACTGTCTCAATAGCTGAATTGTGGTGGTACCACATTTCCCGCAATTATTGCCTTGTATGTACCAAAAATTTTGCCAAAGTTAAAATTCTTTAACTCATAGTTTTTTAGCCTAATTGTTAAGGTACCACATGAAGGTATCCGACTGTCCTGTTATGTTGCCTCAGGAAGTGAACAAAAATTTCTTTATTTTCTGTGCTTTTGAACTTATGGTAGGTATGTGACTGTTCATGCTGAAAAATTAAAGGGCAACTACGCAGTAAATGTGTGCAGGTCACGTGGTTACAGCATCTCGCATCGTGACGACCAACAAAGCAATGGGTTTGTTGATGAGGATGCTAGGGTAACTGGCTCAGCAGGCTGAAATATCCAAACATAGCAGTGTTTTGTATTGCGTTTCAAGGCATGTTTGCTGCGCTGCTTGGGAGAAGATCTGTGGGGAGAGAAGCGGGAGGCGGGCACGTTTTCCAACCGCCACTTCGTACAATGAACTTATGGCCTGGCGTCTCTGCACCAGCAGCAGAGACTTAAGTCAAGACTTACCGGCGCGCGACGGTTGCAGCGCAGGAAGATGCAACCTTTTGATATGTCTTCTTAAGCGCGTTAGCTTAAAGGTGCTCAGTGTATAGCTCAAACACACACTACCCACATGCAGCTTGATAACCACAATCAACAAACACAAGAAAAAATCTCTTTACACAGTGACAGCAAATCATGCAGGCGGCGTGATGTTATTATGCCCAAGAGCAATTACTCCCTCGGTACTGGGAAAGATGAGCAAATCGAGAACAGATGGTGTGTACTTAAGCACTGAGAGGATGCAGCACAACAGGGCTCATTAGATTTAGTGACTTAATTGCATCGTTTGCGAAGTTCTGTCCGCCCATGGAGCCAGTCGCAAAAATCTGACCTGTTTTTCAGACGACTACAGAGACAAATGAATAATCAGGACGTTGAAAATGCGTTCAGGTTTTTTGGAGGTGAGGCGAATTGTCTTCATCAATCACACTTTTAGTCGCTGCGGCAAACTTTGGATGGACCTCAGGTTGCTTTAGTAAAGCCTAACTATACTTAAGTAAAGTTTAGTCTACGCCCTTGGAATTTAACACTTGTCATCCCCATTCTATGATTCCTAACCTCACCACCAAAGTAAAAGAACGATTAAATAGCATTTTGCAAAACAACTAGCCTCAGAAATCACAAAAAATGTGATCAACACATTAAGAACATTTGAAATACATTAAGACTACTGTGATTATATAGATAATTACATAGAATCTAAAATTAACCCGAAATTATTGTTAATGTTCAAAGTTTAAAGGCGAGAATAGAATTTGCAAGCAATGATTAGCGAATTTTGGGAAGTTTCTATTAGCTACCCTTTTATAGAGACATTTGAGCAATTTCCTATGTGTTTGAAGAAATGTTTGGAGACGGTTTGTGGGATTTTGTACACATTTGTTGTTGACGCTGACGCCGCGATTGCCGCAACCGAAAGCCGTTAGAAATTTGATAAACTGCTCGTCGTTCCACCGACGACGTGATAAATTTTCAGCGGGAAAAAAGTGCGCGAAGCGCATCGGATACGATGATCCAACGGTTGGAACCCACACACTGTTGTCCCCATAATTGTGTGCGATAAATAGATATACATGGAGTTTACCACTAGTTGATGATTGTCGTTGACAAACAATTAATGCAAATATTAAATTTTTAGAGAAAAATGATTTATATGAGGAACTTGTGTATTATTCACTATTCCTAATGGGGGCATTTATACTTAACCTGATAATATTTTATCTTCATGGAAATAGAAGATGTTGTATTTATTTGCACTTAAAGATCTAAGCAACGGAACATGACGTTTCGCAGATCTGTTCTGTTCTCAAAAATCTGCCAAAACCTGACTATCTAATAACTAACGTAACCTGAACATATAGATAAACTTAAATTGACCAAACCGAATAAATTTAAAACTTAAAACATGGAATAAACGCGGAATGTATCACTCTATAATGATGACGAAGCTAACATGAACCCATAGACAAACTGAAATTGATCAAATCTAGATCAAAATCTAGAAATGAAATCTTTCCAATCGTAAATTTCACCAAATCAGAACAAAGATAAACTTCATCTGAAACTTTTACAACTTTCTATGAATTACCTGTAATCTTAAACCAATTACTCGGGTTCCCCTAATAAATATGAAGTCTACTGATCCATAATCTTAATATATGGAGATGTGGCGTTAGGAGGAGTCGCCTACGGCCTGCGTAATAAAACCACGAAAAACTTTTCCTTCTGGGAAAGATTGCTGCATGCCGCCACAACATCAAGGCCGTCCAGTCTACAATTTCGTTATGCTCTCATGCCGTCATTATGTAATAAAATCAATTAGACGGTCGAGTAGCAGAGGAAATGAAGCATCTTCCCACCGAACGACGAAATTCTTTTTGTTTCAACCCAAATTTTGGGGTAGCAATCCATTAAGCAAGGGTTATATCTCAATTTCTCCTAATTATCGAAACGAGAATCTCAGGCTTTAAATGTTTAAATGTCCAACTATTCCAAATTGTTTGGAAGCACTGGGAACCGTTAGTTTCCTTCTGCATTATGGTAGTTTTTGTTACCAAATAATTTGCACACCTAATGTGCGTCTTCAATTGTATTTCGTTTCTGGTAGACTTGTCGATGTGCATTTAGAAAGGCATTAGGATCTGCTAGTCGAATAGGTGAGTCCCTAGCCGACTGTGACGGCCGCGAAGCTATCGCGATTCGAAGGGAATTTAAATTCGGGTCGTTACCCTATCGAAAAAACCTGATTCGCCGGTCCAGGCTAAAACCTCAAGACGTTTCCAACAATCAGGCCAGTGGCGTACCTTTCTACTGCAAGGCCCTTACAATGAAAAAACAATTAGAGAAGTAAGTTGCAAAACATTGAAGTTGAGCCGCCTGCAATACACTTATGTATGGTATTTTTATTTCTTCCGTTCGGATTCAGATGACTGTGCAATTCTTGGGAATCATAAAAATGATACGCACGCCTCTGGTTTAAAATCGTGCCGGTTTACCTGAAAAATGCGCGCGATTGTGATTGTTTTGGCGGGAAGTAAACAATCAATATGTAATTCTTTACACGAACGCATATATATTTTCTGTTTTCAATTTTATCAGATTATCTCAAAATGTGGAAACAATATTCCTAACTTAACCTAGGTTAAGTTAGGTTAAGTTGACCTAACTTACCTTAACTTAACCTAACTTAATCTAGCTTAACCTAACATAACCTAACTTAAGTTGATTTATCTTATATAAATTAATTTATCCTGGTATATCCTAACCTAGCCTAACATAGTCTAACCTAACTTTACATAAACCAAAACATAACTCATCCTATCCCAATCTAATCCAACCTGCCCTAAGCTAACGAACCCAACCGAACACAACCTAACCCAACGTAGCATAACCTCACACAACCTAACAAAACTTAATCCAACATAACCAAACCTAATTCAACCTAACTCAAACTAACCAAACGCAACCGAACCCAGCCTAACCAATCTTAACCCAATCTAAACCAACCTACTACAACTTAATCTAACCTAAACCAACTTAACCCAAACCAATATATCATAACATAGAATATTCTATCCCAATCTATCCTAGTAAAACTATAACCTAATAGACAAAAACATATCAAGTAGCTTTAATGATCTAAACACAAAGGAACTTGTTTGAAAACACTGTAATATATCATATAACGACATTACGGTTAGACATTGCACACATATTTATCAACAATTCGTTGAATCATTAAATAATTGGCGCGAATATTGGCATCATGCATGTGAGACGAAGCATTAATTGCGGCCAATTATGCGCAATGCACATGCTGGTAGATATTTGACGCATACAATGTGCCAGCAAAAAACACAATCGGAAACTGAGGAATGTTCTCCACAATTACGAACATAATCATGACACAAACGGCCATGATGTATGGTGTCAATCTCGGAAATTGGCAGAACGCTGAAGGTTATAATTTACAGGCCACCGTAAAAGAAAATTCCCCTGCTCAAAAGGCACTAAATTTGAGTATAGGTTGGAAGAAAGTACCAATGATGCGTTACAAATCATTCCAATTTTACTGCTTTCTTTGTATTAAGCAGAGAACAAGGGCAACGCGGGTACATTGATTTTTTTCTGGCGGTACCTTTGCAAAATATTTGAGTTATAGCCGATGTTTATTGTTTTAATGAGCGTTTCTGGTGTCTTCCGCTCTGGTTGAGAGCTGTGGCAAGTGCCTGGAGTTCGTTAAAACTCCAGGAGATAATAACGTTAAACCGTTATTATCGCCAAAATGATGCTGTGGCTTCTTGATTTTTCGCGCGCTTTTGCAAACTGCAAGTGCCTGTCGGTAAAAGGCAGTCGAAAAACACAAGCCTGGCCTGAAGTCATGTGTTTCGAATGAAGGAAAAATAAATAGTCAGTCTGCGCTCTAGCCAGTGGATCATGAAAGATGCCACACAGATGAGGAACAAAAAGCGCGCGAAAACGCTACCAACGCAACGCAGCGCAGTGAAAAACCACAAATCATTCTCTCGGGAGTGATAATTAGCAGGTTCGTCCTAAAAACGCAGCCTTGAACCTACCGCCAAGAAATTTTAAAACTTTAAAACCTAGGCATTTAAACTTTAAATACCATCACCCAAAGCTTCGAAGCTCAAAATCGAAATTCGTAGAAATGATGACAATTTCTTTGAGATTATCACATCCCCATAATAAATCTTCTGTGTGTCTTATCTGAAGTGCTCTGTTCCCGTGATCTCTAGAGAGTAGATAGGCAGCTATCTGCAAATCCTATGCTGAACAAAACAGGAGCTTAAGTCAAGTACATGTCAAGTGGATGCGCTGGCAAAAATTTTCATATTGCTTCCTTTGCTTGGTTTCCGAGGTTTCTAAAGCTACTGACGCTACTGTGGTTTGGGTTTGGTGAGTACCAAGAAATGCCGCCAAACATCAAATCAACCATCCAACCAGACAGACACAGCCGCGATGTCTGTGATGCGGTGTGCACCTTCCACGTTTACTGACGTTTTCCAAGTTTTCACATTGTCATTCTAAGTACACGGCATACCTTCACGTATGGGCATACCTTCACTTGTGCAGCGGGTGGAGTAATATTTTATTTGTGGCTTCCGGCGCCGCGCCTTTCTGTCTTTTTTCGTGAACAATTGGACGTCGTTTATACCTAATCATAGAAGAGACAAATATTTGTTCATAAACATTTTATGCCAACTCTATAGATCATTTCCGGGATTCGAAGAGTTTTAAGCCTGTTATATTGCGTTTCCCATGTGTGTGGCCTCGACACTTGTACCAATAAGCTTCTCTACCCAATGATAACTGACAGTGGACTACATAATTGCACAATTGTGCGGTTTATCTTTGCAATTTTATCGCTTTTCCACTTTTCTATTGCTAGCCACACAAAAACCATTCATGGAAAATAGGTGAGGCGACAGTGGAGTTTTGTACTTGCTAAGGTAAAAAAACATAAAATTAAAGACTGACAAGTTGCGAGTAACTCTAGCTTCTATGTACGTTCGCCGAAAGTGAATAGGAAATATTGTTACTCTTCCAAGAGTTGGTTCATTCAATCTTTGTATCCTCAATATCCTCAATGATTTCAAGCCTCTAAAGTCCGTTTTCATTTTTTAAGAAACGTGGGAGGAGAAGGAAAGTTCGGAAGGGATTTGTTGCACGACTTAGCAAAATTTAAAAGAACTGGGAACTTGGGAAATAGGACTACTGTTACAATTTCACAGAAAAACCAAATGAATGCAGCTATTCTATTTCCTGGCGCCGTCGGTGAAGCTTTGACAAATATTTATCGCATAGGTACACATCATGTGAATTTTATTTGATTACACTTTGTAAAAATGTTCTTCACCCTAGTGAAAATGATTGACAATATAGTGATATGTCAAAAAAGTTCATTATATATCATTCATGGTATGTCAAGCAGGCAGTACTTGTTCACTTCAATGTCTTTACTTCATAGTTATGTACTCGTACTTCATAGTAAAGTGTGTACAATCCTTTCGATTTTAAGAATGAAGCGTTGCGATTAAATTTCTTCCAAAAAGGTTTGAATATCGTATCTTATCTTGAATCTCGATATGGACAGTGACCAACAATCGAGGAAAGTGGCCTTCGTCTGATGGTTGTAGGGATCGGACAAACCCCAAGAATGTGCGTGGCAATAGATAGCAATCTTGAATCAAAGAGAGCCGTGCCATTTCCTGGTAACTGCCGTAACCACTTGTAAACCCAACAAGTGTAAATATTGTAAAAATTCTTTGGAAATTTGGAAGTTTTCGCTGGTATAAAATATGTCCTAAGGTTTCTTTCGGTAGGGACCGCAATGAGAGAGTCTACCTTCATATCATTTGAAGGTAATAATATAGGTAAATTTTGATTTATTGAAGGGCTAGCTTGAATTTGGAAACATGTGTTTTCAAATGTTAAAAAATGAATCTTTTATATTTCTGAAACAAAAAGTTACACCTCAAATTGGATTAAAACTTATGGTCCAGTCTTTTTCAGACTACTCTGAAAAATACTAAATAATTGCCAATTAAATATGAAATATTTTTATATTATGCCATAGCCAGCGCAAAATCATAACTGAAATCTTCTAGTAGTAGACATGTTGAACATATATCCAGATAAGTAAAGGAATATAAGCAAAGAATTTTCTACAATTATATTACTTATGAGCACTTAAAATGTATTTATTTTAAGTGCAATTCACGAGTAATATAAATAATGTCATAAATATCGATATATCGAAATTATTTAAAATGTTTTTATGAATATGTGACCTTTAACTTTATGTAATATATCGTAAGTAGGTGTTAGTCTAGCCCTATTGTCATATTTAGTACGATCGATTTAGTATGAATCGCGACGAACGTTAAAATTGTATTATTTCTGACATGTAGATGTCGACATGGATGGCAATTTCTATCGGCATGAACATAGCCAGGAGAAGAAAAATCCTCAAGCCAGAATTTTTAATCATTTGGAATTTATATCATTTTGTGGCAGGGTTGAACACCTTTTTTATATTGACCCACGTCTCAAATTCTCAAATAAGATGTTCCCCTTGGGTTTGGAATACTTCGCGCACCGCATGTAACCGCGAGACGCAGGTTGCTCATCACAGCTTTAAAGCAAATTCATGTAAAGTAATGAAAGATAGAGCTGCGAAACGGATTGTTGTATGCAATTGAAATTTCCCTTTTACTCATTTAAAATACATTGTAACATACCGATTGCCAATTTCACTGCGAATTAATATTTATATAGAGATTGAAGCTAGCTTAGAGAAACCTATTTTATTGTTAATTTGAAATATATAAATAAGAATTCTTGTAGTACAGAATCTTAGCAAACGTGCTCAGGGTAATCTCCCATTAAACATTCTTGTCAGAGGATATTTTCTTTTGTTAGGTTCTCACAGGTTCAATTCTAATATCGTCATCGATATTTTAATTAGATAAAGTCGATATCGATAAATATCGATATTTCATCAGTGTTTGAGATGTCTTATCAAATGTGACATGTTTCCTAATTAGACTTTTCTCAATAAAAGTGAATTTGATACTCTATCTAGGTGCAATTCAAATTCATCAATTGATTAAAAGCAAATGTATGTATTTGCACAAAAACAAACTTAAGACAAGTGCCAACAGGTTGTTCCAATAGGACTTCCGGCGGAACACACCCCGATTACTGGGCTTCTGTGCACAGTGCGTACTTCCTCTACTTACCAGTACTTTCTACAATAAGTACCTCTGTACTTCATATACTCGTATTTCTTGCAGCATTCATCAAAATTAAATATTTGAACATTGTAAATAAACGGATCATAAACAATACAACCTTACCCATAAATCTGATAAGCACGCATATAATTCAATAAATTAAAAATAAATCACTGCAAACTCTCTAGTGCCTTCATCCGTAAAACGGTCCTGCCTTCCTTGAGAGTACCTACCATACCTAACATATAGTACCTACCGTATAGGTATTTACCTTCAATTTAAACCTTTCAATGTAGGCTTGAGAAAGGTGCAATCTGCAGATCTCATCTCTGCAATCTCACACATCTCCCATGACCAGAAAGCCAACTACGTCCAAAATTTGACGGCTCCTTACCGAAGGTCGTCTACATCTTATCTCAATGTTGCCCGAACCCTACCAATTTGCATCTGCAACCGTATTTTTTGTTTCTCAATTACAAACATTGCCTCGTAGACTTTGTATTCAGCAGGTAATGAACCTGAATCCATTTTATTTTTTGCATTCTTTTGCATCTTTCTACGTATAATACAAAGACAAATGGTAGGGAAGCTGGAGGAGAATAGTTGTCGGTACCGTCGGAAGTGGTAGATTATGGTAATAAGGAAACGGTGTTTATGTGAGAATCTTTAAAGTATCTCACGAGGAAAGTTAAAAAAATGAGGCAAGAAATTGAAAAATGAAATTGATGTAAGCAACTTAGTAGACATGTACCTATGTGTAAATTTAGGGTTTAGGTCTAGGTTCTGGTTTGGGAAAGGGTGCAATAAAAACTGATGTCTTTAATCAATATAACGGTATTCCTAGATTCCGCAGATTTCATACATTGTGACTTTTCTTTGAGTATAAAAAATCGCCATTATTTTTATATCATATAAGGTTACTGTTTCTGGGTTTGAAAATAAGGGTAGATTTGATCCAAGTTTAATATTTCTTCCAAATCCGTAGCCAGTATATAACTATAAATAACGTTTGATATTTTAGCGTTAGCAATCTAACGGAAATTTTAATTCTGAGGTACCCTACTAGGAGGTACCCCACTAACGAAAGACACCCTTCCAGACAAAATGTCAATATATAACACACAATGTATAGATTCCCGATTTCCTTCTTCTTGGGACCGTCTACATTCTTCCGTATTTCGAGCAGCCAGACGAAAATCATTGCCAATCATTTCTGGGAGTAAGCACCCCCTCTCTCCGACGATCGGCCATAAACCGCGCTATAGGGAATTTATATATAGCTATAGCACGTCGGTGCATAATCGTTGCAGCTGCAATAACGGCACGTGCCCGGTACCGAGGGCCTCGGTACGATATATGCACACGTACGCACACCCTACCTAATCTTAGTCTTAGGGTAGGTCGCGCCGTTTTCTTCCGAGCCACTGACACATTACGTCTCCAGTGTGGATTTTTGCACACATATGCCATTCAGGCGGCGCACACTAAGAATGCCGAGCATGTATGAAAGAAAACACAGCGGAACTTTGGGGCCACGAACCTGGAAGTTAAAAGCTGCAAAGCTGGAAGCTGCAAAACAATCTCAATCGCTTGTATTCTTGTGCCAAGGGGGAGCAATCGGCACAATACAGTGCCAAGGTGACCGAGAAGAAGTGGAGGCGAATCTTTGACAATGGGGACAAGATGCGGAAGAAACGGACTTTGAAAAATTGACCCCTAGGTGATCACTCTGATCATATCCTATCAAGGGGTGAGCCTAGCAAGATGATTCAAATTTATCAATACCCACAGCTGTGATAACGGACTAACTATTAAAACAAAGCTTCTTTTCCCAAAAAGAATCAGTTCTTTTCAAATAATAGGATTGTACAGACCTTTATTTATAAATAATTCAATTTTAAACAAGTTGGTATTCTTAATTTAGTTTTTATTTATTTATACGGTTCAGAATTAATTATTTTTGGTATAATTAACAAAATATTAACTTAACAGAAAGTCTAAGGGATTGGGGTTTCCTTCCCGTTAAAGATACTATATTGAAAAACCAAAAAGTATTCAAAAACACATTTTTAGACAAACTCTCAATTTTCGCAAAAAGTGACATGTTAATAATGCGACACGTGTGGGCGAATAAATGCGAAGAGTGACGGCTGTCGAGTAGGTGCGGATTGCGGTCTTGCGGACAATCATCCCTCTCGCTTGCGCTCTCCCTTGGTAGTACAATGCAGACGTGCGCAATTGAATAGCCAGGTAGGAGGCGCACCTGTAAAAGGTACCTGTGCCTTTCGGTGTTGCATTGAGCACATCCTGTCACGCCGTCTTTATATTTACTCATGTGCGAATCTTCGCAATTTGGCCTTCGACGACTACAATGTGACCTACTGTGACACCGCCTTCCAACCCTTTGTTGCGGTATGTCGGCAAACAGCGGGAAAACACCTACTGTTTGGCCAAATTGAACAAGAGAAAAAATTATTTGGAATATAAGTTTGGGATCGTACAAATATGTTTATTTGACCGTGTACTTGTTAAATGTTAAATGTGTCCTGCCCGGGTTCGCTCATTGGGTATCATCAACATTTTTCAAAATTAAATTGAATTAAATGTTAAAATAAATATTTGTTGTTATGGTAAACTAAAATGAGGGGAAAACTAGAAAATATGAGTGAATTTTGATTTCAAATTTTTGCATACTTCATCCTATCAGGTAATTGAAGCACTTTATCCCAGATATGTTGATCAAGTTCAGATTCAGATTCATAGTTAGGTTCGCACTTGTTCCTAGGGTCTATAAGGGTAGCTGGCATTTGTTCCTTCGAACCTTGGAACGTTTCAAGTATTTGACTAACACCAGAATGAAAATCAAATATGCAACAATATTAAAAATATTAATATTTAATTATAATTTATGACTTTTAAAGTGACTTGTATAGTTAGTTCTTATTTTTGGTAAAAAACAGTGGTTGTCAATTTTATTATTGCTGTCCCCTTATGATAAACATTGTCGCCCTCTCTCCTTATTATTTTTTTTGTGCTCTTTAGAATTTTCCTGTCGCAAGGTCTTAGTCCTGGACATAGGGGCCACCCTATGTCCAGGACTAATGTGGTCCCATGGGGACCTTCCATTTTTACTTATGCCACCAGGGCTATCCCTGTCCAGTAATTTCAAAGCATATTCAGTGATGCCGCCCTGTCCTGCAATATTTCAAGGGGAACGTTACCAGTAACGTACTAATGTGTCCCTCTGACAATATATGCAAAACCTGAAATACGCAACACCACCTTGTATAAAACTTCAGTTACTGTTATAAACTTCAGTAAATGACAATTTTTATAAATATAGAAAATGTGAATATTTTAATGACAAAAAACATTGGAACTGCAAAACAGCATAATAAAATGGAAACGTTTAATTAACGTTAATTAGGAAAGTAAATTTTTGAATATGATAATCAAAAAATGAAGAAATAAGAATAAGGAATTATGGTTTTAAAAGAAATAAACAAAGAAATACTATAATAAAGTAGCCTTTGAATAGTTATATAGCCGAAGAAATAAACTCCCTAATAATTGTGGTTAGCCGGTATATTTGCATTCTAAACTTCTGATAATTTCGGGTTAATGTTGCGATTAAGAGACAGCTGTGATTGAACGAACCAAGATGTTGCGGGGTACGCCGTGGCACGTACCAAAAATCAAGGTGAATAAAAGCGCCAGCTGTTTGTGATTTTTGGCGATTTCTTTGGCACGCGCCAAAGCTGCCAGCCCATTCTTCCTTTAAGAAGCTGGACGCTGACGAAAGTCAGGGGGTACGGGACATAAGCGCGCACCTTGATGATTCCCCCGACTCACAAACACTCGCTGTATCAATCGGGTATTGTTGTGATACATTTATAACGGGCGGGCGGGCGCGCCAAGAAAGTCGTTCCAGTTTTTGGCACGCGCCGCGTGTCCGCATTGCAATCAAAGATGCAGTCAAACAGTCATAGTTCACGGTGTTCCCCTTCGATATCTTGAACCGCACCGGCAGTTGGCGTGTTTGAAATTGGCGCCCGCACAATTGCAATGACCCCATATTTGCTCTAACCGCTCCCTGATATTCCACCAACGCACACACTCGTACGCATATACGTTGAAGGCTGCACGCACAAGACCGGCGGTTATCAGCCACCCTCATTGCGGAAGAGGAGTGTGTTTTCGGGACACGTGCCCCCGCCTGCCACCATGGCGTTAGTCTAACGTTTCGTACGTTAGGAACTGTTGTTGCTGTTGCTCTGTTAGTTAGGTGTTAGACGGTGTCCTCGTGGAGGGCGAGTGCTTGGCGCGCGTTATGCTATGATAGTTCCAAGTTGTAACCGCCGCACGCGATCACCTTCACGGCTTAAGTCAGTATTGAGGCGCCTTGGTAATAAAGAAGAAGAAACTAGGTGCGACGAGGATGGACATGCGGAAATAAACCTCGCTGTCCGCCAAGGTCGAGGGCTTGGCAATTAGGATGTCCCTTATTATAGGTCAATGAATATTAATTCGCCAAATGGCTTACTATGTGGATCGGGCGCGTGCCTTGTGTGGCAGGTGTCATCAGCACTGAATACCAATTCTTGAGTGTATCCGTGCAGATCGCGCAAACTCAAACTGTAAAAATGGCATGAAGTTCGTTCCAGTGATAATTGGCAGTTAGCTATCAATAAAGTTGTTTTCTAGGTGTCTATGTTTTCAGACAAGAACGTGGTCCATTTCCTGGAATCTAATTATAGTGTTTTAGGGGCAATCGAAGTGTA
>JAODAC010029110.1:0-15514 GCA_027575185.1 Mimaenictus wilsoni
TGGTCCAGTTATATATCTTATTATTTTTCTTTCAAGTCTACTTATTTCTTCCTCTTGTAGTTTAGTTAGTGTCATTGTTTCAGCTGCAATTAGTATTACCCATTGATATTCGTGATGTTCTAATATAGGGCAGCGAAATATCTCAAAATAGAAAATTACTTGTTACCTTTGCAATTCTTTCTTTGCAGTTATGTGAAATAATTCCCCGAATTAATATTTTTCTTAGTTATTATTATATTATTCTTCTTGCCAGTCTGTCCCTTATATGTAGTTATTTGTTGAAATAACTGACGAAATAATTATTCACCCTTGTCACTTGTGTGTGCTTTTTCTGAATATATTCGGCATAACTCAGGAAATTAACATTTTCCCATGAATAACAAATGCCATTCGGTGATTTTTTGTAGTTATACATTGAAATGATTGACGGAATAAATATTTTCTTTTGGCAATCAGGCTTTTGCCATAAAATGTCTACTTTCCCTTCCAATTCCTGCTGTTTTTGAAGTTGGGTAGTGAAATAACTGAAAAAAATTAATCTTTTCTGTTGCAATTTGTGCTTTTCTGACGATGAAGTATTATTTCTTTACAGTTATTATAAAATTAATAATAATAATATTAATATTTATTGCAAAAAAAGCAACAGGCTTTGTAGAGCATTATAACTAAAATATGTAAGAATATATGAGAAAAAGCAATTAAAATATGTTCAGAACTAATATTTTCCTAGTCATTCGAGCTTATCTGAAGTTTTGTAACGAAATAATACACACAATTTATGTTTCCTTGACATTTGTGCGTTTCCGGAAGTTATGCATTGAACTTCATATTTATTTGTCTTTTGTGCAAATTTATAGAAATTGCTAACGAAAAGATTGAAATTTGTACATTTTCCAAGATGGGCAGGGCAAAATAGGCCGCAGTTAGAATATTACAATTAGAAGAGCTATCGACGGAAAGATTTTTGTTTAAATGACTACTAAATGACAATTCAATCAAAATTGAAAGATCTAAGACGGATGAACAATTTTGGCAATACGTTCTTGCATGTGATATTTGTCTTCCGTTAAAAAGAAAATTGCCGAAATTCTAAAGGTATTGTAATCTCTTTGGAATAATTTATTCCAACAACCGGTGCGTTGGGTCCTGTGTATTTGTCGCATATACCCTGAAGCCGCCACGAGCGCAGGCGGCGTGGTGCCTTCGCTGTCTCCGCCGTTGCCGCCACCGTCATCGCCGCCGCCACTCGCCGCGCATCGCCCGCGTTCGCGATCGCACGGTGCGCACACCCAACACGTCGCGTACGCGATCGCTCTCGTGGGTCCAGTTGAATCACCGTCGGCCACAACGCGTCTTGCCTGGCATTCGCGCGCCTGCCGCGTTCCGCTTCCGACGACGGACCCATCGCTCGCCGCATAGTCGTGTCGCACAACCCACGGGGCAAATAAATCGACGAGACATTAGCATTCGCCCGCAGCACATCGGCGCCGACGGCCACTGCTCGACACCCGCCCGACCGACAACACCCGCAGCCCCATCGCGAGGATGGCATCCGGCGAGGATCCGATGAATGACAATGTGCAATACTTCGAGGGGGTGGAGAAGCTCGTAGAGATCTGGTTCGCCACCACCGACCCCAATCAGAAGATGAGCGCCGATTTGCGGAAAATTCCTAGGTAAGCGATACATTTGCATTTTTCTACGTTCCCCGAACTGGTAACCCACGTTCGCTCGCATGGTACCGCACAGATGATGTTGCAAAAATCCGCATCTGTACGACATTCCTACAATAGTTTCATTTGGATACGATTAGAATAGACTAGTTAGTGTCTCTGATTAGCTGTCGACCGACGAGGCCCCGTATTTGTTTTTTTAGTGGCGATTTGAGTAATTCCCCCCGAGAGGGAGCAAAAATTGTGGGCCGAGATGCCTTATAGTTAATATTCGGGCACCTTATTTACCTTTTCCAATTCGCGCGCTTGTGCGCACCGCGTATTGATTTTAAGTTTGCTTAGCTGCAAACTACAATGAAATAATATAAACAAACGCAGTTGTAAATAAATCGTACGATTGATAACATTTATATAAATTCAATAGTAACATGAGATGCCGAAAATTGTAAATTCCTTTATGAAATTACCTCCGGATGTTTTCTGTAGACATCATAACATGTTTCTCGTAGTTGTTCTCTGTCTTGTTGCGAGCTAGTTGTGTAAATATAATCGACCTATCGAAAATATTTTACATTGTGTAATTTTGATGGTTTATTCGCGCGATTCCTGGCCCATTCGAAAATAATTTGTGCCTACCATCCCACATTGTCATGATTAACTTGTTGATTGTTTTAATTGCCAAGTTCAAAGTACAATTATGTAAGTATGCGCATACAATTGTTACTTATTAGTTTTGGTTTTGCCCTCTGCACTTTACTGTTGCGTTTGTCGTTGGTGTTGATTTTGTAACACTGTCGCGTCTCGTGCTCGAGCTCGAGTGCCGTGCGTCTGCATTAATCGAATCTATTCTTAGATAAACGCGCTGCAGAATTTTATAGAAGCAATGAAATAAATTGATTGCCGAGTTGGTTCGCGCGTTCCTTTGTTGTCCGGGCGGCGATGGTCAATTAAACATTCTTGGCGTCAATCATATGTGCAGTTTGCGAGCATGTGATTTGAACATGAACGCGCCGAAATCGCTAGCGCTCATCACACTTGACGCGAAAAGCATTCGCTCTATACAGAGGTCACAGCCCAAAACTCCTCCAAAATTTGCAATCCAATTTAGTTTTCATGTTGCATTTTGTCAATACGAGATATTATATTTATGCACGAAGTTTGCACTTGCTAATTCCCACTTATCTTTAGGAGCAAATTGGAATCCCTGCTGAAAATTGTTCGTTGCGAGATAATAAGTTTCACCAGCAATGAGAACATCGACGCCTATGTCCTGAGGTAAGTGTGACTTTGGTATTGTCTAGGCTCAAGACGCTACTGCTGCGGCTCAGGAGTTGCCTCCGAGAATTTAGGTCGCGCTTGCGTTTATATCCATTGATAGCGCGTATCAGTCGCCTACGGTCATTCCGCCAGCCCGAACTAGACGAGATGCTCTCGAACTGGGAAATGCTATCAGACATTCGAGGTTGTCGCAGTGTAGAGCTACGTATGTACCGGGATCGATACCCGGTGGGCTCGAAACGCTGACGCGAAATGCCCCCGTGCACGATGGCGGTGAGATCGATATGGTGGTGGCGGCGCTCAATTTCGTGGGGTTGGTACAATTCGAATGATATCATGTACCCGGTTGCGACCCCATCGCTGCGTTCGGCCCAGGGCCGCCGCCAGCACGCATTTTGTTCCTGCAATCCTGCAATACATATCTTCACGCTTCGCGACCTGGAATCAGCCGCATAGGCAATGCATGCGGCCGTGGCCAAGGGCAAGGTCCTTATAGCAGAGCGCACGCGTGACTGCTCCATTTCCATGCTCCATGCAGAAAAAGCGATGGTGGATATTTTTAAACTGTCGCCTAGGTATGAACTGCGTGCGCCCGCCGCCACTTCAGTCAGCCACCCCCTCACTCTCACCCTTCCTCCCCCGCCCATACAACGTCCATCGATCTGTCGCGCGCTGCGCTGCAATGATGAGCGATGCAATGCTGCGGTACCCGAAAGGTAATCGCGAGCTAGCATCCTGCGCATCGTCTCGCGATGCGTCTACCCATCCTTGCAACCACGACGCTGATGAGCATCGGAGCTCCTGCAAGTGAACGCGCTTGGCAGCCTGCCCACGGTCAACAGAGCGCCATGTGTGTGTTTACTGTTGATTTTCTCTCGTCGCGCTCTCGACCGACAACAAGACGCAGCAGGCTGAGTTGCGCCGCGTCAGCTGTTGCTGCTCCGATATTGGCACGCAGGCGGCTCACTTCGGCTGAAAATAGATTTTCAAGAGCAGTGTCACTGCGATTTCGGTCTTACTTAACGCGATTACGCTGTTATTTTCGTTATTTACCTACGTGCTGAAATTGTCGCGCCGCATGCGCGCACCAACGTCATGCTTCGATTGGATGTCGTGGCACTATACATGAAGTCAGGGACCGACATCGTATTTGCTAATCGACCTTTTTGTCGGCAAGCGCATTATATAATCCAACGATGCCTTGCTGGATGGATGCGTTGCAGTTCAACAAACTTCGAGATAAGAGCAAGGATCGTGTCCGAGATAGGACAGCGCGTATACTCATTCGTATGTCCCCAATGGACGGAATCATTGCGTGTTTTTTTTGAACTTTCAATTATGAGGGTGAAGGTTACGTTCATTTCCGCGTCGCGACCTAAAACGTTTTCTATATATCGTCTCGTTTAGAATAATCGCAAACGCTCGATTAAAAATATTACCAGATGACTGTTCCCGGTCAAGTAACGACATTTAGTTTATCGCAATGATAAGATGAGGTTGGAAGCGGTATCTTTACTATGGCGCATTTGCTATATCACAAAGAAATGGGGGATATAGAAACTTAACTACTTTGAAATCAGATTGGTAATAGATTTGACGACCCGCATTAGCTCGGTTTCTGCGGTTCTTCAAATTCTGATCCACAGTGCACTTCAGAACATTTCCTCATGGGGCCCTGAAATAAGCTTCTATTTTAATATTATTTATATACAGGATAACCTGTCATATACGGAATCTTCCGTATATAGAATCCTGGCTACAAGGGTAAATTTACCGGACTTGTTGGTTTAATGTAAAGTGGTCTTTAATACGTGGAACCTCTTTAACACGGAAACGGAATGAAATATCAGTGTATAACGGGATATTTTATATGGTTAAATCATGGATGTCGCCATATATGGCGCAGGATGACCCGATCCCCTCTCCGACAATGTTCGGTTTCTTGTTAATTTTAATTTTTTGTCGATTTCATCGCGATGTGTTCTGATAAAAATTCATTTTCTGGCCTTGGCTTCCAAAAATCAATTTGTCACCAAGTTGCTGCATCGTATTCATTTGTCATATGCTGAAACCTGTCAACAACGGACATAATTGTTGGTCTCTTGACTTTCCGTACATGGCAGGGTTCAAATTGGTAGCTATGTGGGATTATCGACCGCATTAGAAATTCTACGGAGCGTTGGAATAATTTGTGCGTATTTGTCAATTACGTTCTCGTACATTATGGCAAGTTACCAAAATGATAATTCAGCACTCGTGGCCTTGCACGTGTTTGAGAAAGTACAAGTTTCCAATCGCAGCCTTTGCCATGTACCAACTTTAGTTTAGTCATTTTTCGCCGATTAGTCAGTAAGCATTTTCCGCAGTATTAGCCTTTATACATCGCATTGTCAATGTATGCATTTATAGCTGTATTTATGTTATGCATGTTTCAATCAACGCTAACGTTTTTAGGTGCCTTGTAATATCGTAATAGCGGCTATAACAATGAATAATGAGCATATCGATTAATGCATGAAAAATTTCACACCAAACCATCTTAAATGTAGCAGGTTCAAAGTTTATTGATTAATCGGCACTCCGGAACATGATAATTATATTCGTCAGTTGGAGAACACGCATTTTCGTTGATTAAAATATTGAACATTTACAAGTTTTAATGAGGCTGACGTTAGAGTAGCCCTGCATGACTGTGAATTTCCAATGTCGATCCACTTTCAAAGCGTTGATCCACTTTTTCGGCACGTGCCATATAAAATGGTACCAAATAGCTCTCTTAATTGGTCTATTTTATTATCCTCATGCTAAATGAAGGCGAATTTAAATGAGGACAGTTTATTTGTTGTTATCGTTAAAGCAACAGTTTTGCCTTTATCTTAACGGATTCATACAATATTAGGCAAATAAACGAAACAGCATCCTGATATAATTAAAAATTGTACTATTTTAATTGGTTTATAGTGAGAGTTCAATGTTCATTTCCCGGCGCCGCTTCATTTTGAAAACCTGCGGGACCACCACACCTCTGCTGTGCATGGAAGCACTTCTGGATCTTGTCGAACATTACGCTGGCTTCGATGTTGTGGACGATGTCTTTTATTCGCGCAAGAACTTCAAGCGCCCGGACTTGCAGATGAGTCCGCATCAACATTTTGATCAAGAGGTTGGCTGGTGACAATTTGTAGCTCTACTGGGACCTCATTCACGCAGTCTTTTTATGTTTTCCTAGGTGGAATTGCTAGATAGTCTCTTCAGCGATGGCGCCGCATACTGCTTGGGTCCCGTCAACAAGGACTGCTGGTTCCTTTACACACTTAATCCACTTCCGGAGATTACAACCAGACAGGTGGCGAGCAGTCAGAAGCTCATCGAGCCTGACCAGACGCTAGAGATTCTGATGACCGATTTGGATCCGGAAATCATGTCAATGTTTACACGTGAGGATTCCTTGAATGCAGCGGATGCCACCAAGGTTTGTTTGAGAACCCTGATAATTTTTGTTTTCGTCACCGACGAACAATGTTTAATAACTGTTACAGAAGTCATGTATTGATAAAATTATTCCGAATATGATAATCGACGACTATTTGTTCGAACCGTGCGGTTATTCGATGAACGGAATCAACAAAAACGTAAGTTTTACATTCCATATATTTGTCTACTTATTCCTAATATTACTTGGAATTTCATATGTCTGAATGGAAACAAACAGATTAACACAGATTCTAGTTGTGTAAGTTTATTATGTACAAACATTGTGATTGTTGGTATATTTAACATTCAAGTACATAACATTAATTTGTAAACAGGGAAACTATATGACTATTCATATCACTCCGGAGCCGGAATTTTCGTATGTTAGCTTTGAGACTAACGTTCCGGCAGCTTCCTACTTGGAGATCATCAGCAATGTACTAGCAGCATTCAATCCTGGGAAGTTTACTATTACATTCTTTGCAAATCAGGTAAATATATTTCAATTCTTTACAAATATCAAATTTAGATATTTTTAATTTAATATAAACGAGTTATTCTAACTTTATCCAATCTATCCTTAGTATCGTTCACTGTTAAGATGTTCAGATCTTCCATACCTCTTCCATCTTCACACTACCGGCTGGTATGTCTAGGCCAGGCTTAAAAGCTTGGAGCCTGAAGCTGGTTATCTAAATGACATCTTATATCTGTCGCACATTTCAATTTCATCACCTTAGATTTACTCTCAACATGCCCCTATGTATGTCTACCCCTTTGAAATGACAAACACCTGACATGTAACGTGTGAATGTGGGAACTATTCACACGTTCCATCCCTTGGTCTTCCAAATCAGATCATTCTTAGTGATCAACCGTTTTCACCTTCATTCGTTTTCTTTTTCCATCAGTCTGGGTTCGCTCCGCACGTGGCTCCCATTTATTTTTCCCATTACAAAAGTGCACACCATATATTCCTCCCACACCCATACGTTCCATCCCCATTCATCCATTTCTTTCGACCATTCCTCCATCACCCCTGATCCACTCCAAACATTATCCCATGCATTTCTCATTTCAAATAACCTACACCTGACATTGCTCTTACATTCTAATTCAGACCATTTAGAATTACTAAGCTAAAGACGTCTGAACAATGCCATATATCTTGCATCACCATATATTCATTCCCAAGATGCCCCCATGTATTTCACTAAATTTCTAACAATCCTGATATTCCTGAAATTCCACATCCATACCTTCTACTTCACAACTTTCTTACAATTAGCCAACAGCCTTTTTTTCACCCATCCCCTATAAACCTACCATCTATGCATTTCGGCCTTCAGCTCAGTACTATATACCTTTCGATTTGCTAATTATTACAATATAAACATTTTCAGACATCCCAATCGAAGGATAGTCTGTCTGACATCCGTATATTAACGAAGATTGGCGAGTGGAATCGTCGCGAGTTGCAGGTGTGCCAGTTCAAAAACTACGATCTCACCTACCTGTTCTACAGCAAATTCCCAAGCTGAGGGTGTATGGTCCAGCTGTGTGCAACGCCCGCCACAGCTACCAAATCATCAAAATTTCATTTCGGCATTCCATCCACCCGTCACATCACCACCAACATGCCAAAACCAAAGCCTTCCAACCCGCCTTCCGTCAGTGATGTCATCGCCAATCTAATCAATTCCGAGGATAAAACTAAATTCCCACGAAATTCCCGCTTGAATATCCATTTCGCCAATGAGCGCACCAATCGGATCCATCCACTGAACATCATCATCGCCTCCTTCGTCTTCATCCTCGTGTTCTCTTTCGACGACTTCGCGTCAGCGTTGATTCTGTATTGCTGGTGGCGCACTAAGATCTCGTGAAGTGGGCGGCGAACTTTTGCACCGAGCCGCGGGCGTCGGACGTAATTCACCGCAACAAATACCGAAGACCTGTAAACGATGATTTCCACATAGCCTGCCAACCACATGCGGCGACTGCCAGATCGCACTGACGATCCCTTTCCGAATTCGGTTGTGGTTGCTGACGCCCTTTAACCTATGAGGGTTAGTGTGTCGGCAAGCGGCTCGCACATTACGATCCAGCGCGTTCTCGATGCGAAAGTTCACCAAACACTTCCGGATATTACTTGTTTGAAACAACAACAAAAAAAACTTCTTCTATAACATTCAACCACCGCCCAGCTTTCAAGGGCGCAGCATCTGCATGTATGCTCCACCATTGTATCCGAATTCCAGCCAAGCGACCACATGATGCGGGAACCTGAGGAATTCTGAACGTTTTCAAACAACGTAGAGCGCAGATTAACTAATTAATATGCAAAAAATAGAAGTGAACCATTCAGATAATGAGACGAACAATATTTCAATATACCTAATGAGTACTGCATATAACAAGTGTGCATATAGTTAGGAGAAAATGTATACCGTTTTATTCGTAGGACCTTTGACCGAACAAAATTGCAAGACAGTAGCCCTAATTGACAAATTAGCCCCCATATGCATTCGACAATTAAATAACATTTCATGGCAATTACTCGAAAAGAGAAAGTAAGTATTTGTACACATAATAAGAAATTACAAGCAGGGTTGAAAAAAGGTCCATTTTTCTACATTGTTAATGTTATATAGACGATTACTGCATTGAATTAAGTAAATATCTGACGACATATACGTTCTATTTTATTACACAAAAATATTATCTAACTGTATATTTGATATAGAGTCAGAGAATTTAATATTTGTTAGTTGGGTGAAAAATTAGATTTTATTAGATTTATTATTAAAATTGGGAATTAATGATAATTTTATAATATTAATATGGTTTAATAATTTAGCATGTAACGATAATATGTATAACAATAAACATAGAAAAACAATGTTTCTCAATTATTAGATTTGTGGGGATTCCCGCCACACTTTGGCGTACTATAGGTTTAGCTTTTGCGTTTCACAATTCCATCAACGCTGGAAAACCTAGAGCAGTGGCTCACAGATGCTGACTTATATTCGAGATGGAGAAAGTTACAGATGATATCACTAAGGTATTTTAGATCTTAGCTTGTCTGGACTTCGAACCGCTAATCTCAAGAATCTATGGATTACCAGCTAACAATCAATGCAACGAACTCTAGAAAGTATTACTGGGTTAACAGTATGAAAGTATGGGTTGGCCATCACGGAAAGTATTAGTTGATCGAGCCTACGCCGCCATCGGCAATCACAAGAAAAGACAGCAATACAAACAATAGTCAGAAGTGAGTTCTACTGTTGTCAACAATCATGATTCATCACTAAGTTCGCCTTCACCGTTCACCAGTCAACCAGCAGAAGTAGAACAACCCTCACACAACATGATAACACCATCAACCAGAAGATCGAAAATCAGGCTTTCTTCCTCAACTCCACCAGCAACTCCAAACTATACCAAAACACCACGCAGAAGACCCAGAAAACAAGATTTAATTCAAGGGCAGCTCCAAGGACCAATCACTTCGCAAAACCCCCTGATATCATGTTCAACAAATATGACTCAAACATTACTCCATATAACGTTTCATCTGGAAAGGGGGCGATTCTCGCTATACTTTGACGTGACGTAGGCTTTGCTTTTGCGTTTCCTCTACTTCTTTTAAGAGAGGTATATCTTCAAACACTATTTTCTCCGAAATTCTCACTAACTAAATGCATACTTCTACGTCTATAAGCAGGTACACTTTCTCTTCAACCCAAGCTAAACTAACTATTGCATGTACTTCTAAGCTACTCTATTTCTTCTACCTGATCGATCCTATTTCTTCACTCGAGGCTTCACTGACTTTTCTTTTCGTAGTATCGAGGACTTAACATTCTGCCTTTGCACAGTGAACACCTCTTCTGCTATTTTGTACTATATTCTTTGTCGTATGTGTCTATCATTAAACAGTGTACTTAAATCAGCACACATTATCTCCACACACTGATTATAGTTCTGTGGGGTTTTTGGTCGTGTAACGATGAGTGACATTAATAAGCAAGTGTAAATAACAAAAAGTATTTATTGGCTAACACCAAACGCGACGAGCAAACGTTCTAATGTACAGCACGATATACGAAGTAGATTCAGGGCGCAGTTCGCGACTTTCCCTGACCGAGGTTTAAGACTGTCTGCCCTCGCAAAGTTGCGAGCGGCTTAGAGGAGCCGCGTGCGCGGAGTTGGGGTAGGAAACCTATCTCCTCATTGGCTAAGCGCACTAAGGAGAGAAGGTCGCTTTTCTACTTTTGAGATTGAAGCGGCATCGGTTTTGACCGTACTGGGAAAAGCCAGCGATGCAGCTGTGGGGCTGAAAACGGTCGGAATCGTTATACCGTTGGGTAGGCCGTGGCGCTTACAATAGTCACGTGAATTAAGGCGCGAATCTCTGGACATGTGTAGTGCAATAAAAAGACGTAGAGAAGTAGAGAAAAGGATCCTAGAAGAGATACAATACTAAAGGAAAAGGAAGTTGAAAATATGTTTGCTCGCCGGTTGAAATATTTGAAATGTACACTAAAATAACATTTACGCATTTACGCTACAAATTCATTATTGATATTTTTATACCTAAATTAATCGCAAATTAAAATAAATATACTTCAATATGTGATAAGTACAATTATTTTAATTTCAGAGAATTTATTTGCTCGGTTATCAATTTTATTTTTTTAAGCCAGTTACATATTTTACATGGAATATTAAACTGTTGATGGCGATTTTACAATAATTTTCTATATTAATTTGATTTATTCCCCCTTAAGTTTTTTTTCTTGTCATTGGAAGTCATTGGTAGAAAATTGTACTAACACAGTAGTAATCGGTAAAATGTTTATTAATGCGATCATTTGCTAGTAGATGGCGCAACCATCGATTCTGTTATTAATCGTAATCGATTAAAATCGAATACTTCACCCGATTGTTCCTTCGATTAGTAATTATTAAACCAGCGGAGACCCCGGGAACCCGACCGGTACTTCGAATTAACTCTTTCCTTGCCGCCGGGGGCCCCGGTCGGGAGCGCCATATTTTCTCTTTCCGTGTTAAATTTCAATTAATTAATTTCTTTGGAAATTGATTAACTGTTATTTGTTGCTAAGAACCAACAACAAGGATTTAAATTCGGGAGATTTCCAGATCGCCAGCTAACCGCTCTCTGAAGTGAGAGAGCTAACGACAACTCGTGCCACCAATAATAGATTATCGCACTTCAGGTTTTTTTCTGCATACAGCTTTGTTTTTCGCTGGAACGCATGGAAGTCATAATAAAACTACATGCAGTTTGAACAAACATTGAATATCGAGACGTCGTATTGAGCAGGTGGGTTATTCCATGTCCAAGGGACCAATCTTAAAGATGGTCCCTGCTCGAATGAAATTTTGATGAGGAGATTCTACAAGGTATTCTATGGTGACATGTTGGTTGGAGACCAGGGTAAACAATCAATTTAAGCACACTGGCCTAAATTCGGGTAGGCAGGGTATGAACTGATGCTGTAACATTCATCGTTCCAGCCGTTGAAGCAAATTGAGATGATCCACAATTACAAACAATTTATTTAAAATATTCATCGTGGGTAGTATGTTGGAAACCTATGCGACGTTTTAAATAAACTACACGATTTACCAGGGCACCGTGCGTACTCATGGTCCTGTTGTTCCGTTAACCTTCTGATAAAAACATTTATTGGATTCTAGATCAGGGATGAACAACCTTTTTAGGATCGGGTCAGTACAAATGCTAAATTTCTCGACCCGCGTCTCCGATTTATAGGTCCCCATTGCGTTCATGGCCTTGTCTCAAATGGGGGTGGTGGGGTCATTGTTTGCTGAACCCTCTTTTAGAGTAACATGTATTTATCATCAGTATAGAATGTATCTAGAAGTAGAATGTATTCAAGCTGTGCATTTAATAAAAAAGTTTCTTCTTTAATAAAAAGTTTTCTTCCTTTAGGTCGCATATATACACAAACATGAATTTAAAGGCTAGCCCAGTATTATATACTGATTAAACTCCGAAAGTTGTGTGAGGATGCGAAAACATATACATCTGTGTGTTGTAGAAGTCTCAGAACATCATTTGTAACCATGATGAGTACCTCATCTTGGAGAAGCTCTAGGAAGGCAACCAAGTAAGATTTCTAACTGAAATTTGGCATATAACCTTAAAAGAACAAGTCGAACTTCCTCATTTGTTTCATTTGATTTGAAGATGGTCGAGCAGGGACCCTCAGTCCCGTTGACATTAAATGAGAATCTGTTTAAAAAATTTCCCGACAAATGGTTTACATGTGTTGCCCTCCGTAAGGAATAGTTTGGCCACATTATACACAACTCTTACCTGCTATATGCTATTTGTTCATTTATATAATTGCCATGGAAATGCGGCTTTGGCATAAATATAAATAACTCAGAATCTTGTCTCGCAATACAACGACAGTACGTTCTTAATCGATACATTGCTGAAACTGCTCTCTAGGCCGCCATGGACCAAGCACCGCAACATTGTGCTTCGAAAAAACAGTCACAGAAGCGGCGCAGTGATGTCACCGATGAAGAACAGAGGAAGGAGCTCATTTCAGCAGCGCGCGACCGCGTTGCATTGCTCCGATATATCTGTGAAGAAGGCAAACGCGTTTTGTCTGAAATAGATCGCGGGTATTATAACAAACTCCTTCTGGAGTGCGCGGCCCTGGTGCCCCCTGTTTCCATTTATGAATATCTGGCACAACGTTGCCTTACTGATGTATTTGCTGCTACGATCATTCAACAACGTAAGTAATTAAACTCAAATGTAACAGTTCCCCTTGATAGGAACATCTTGCTTACAGTTAGCTACGTCTTGGACATGATGGACGCATTTGATCAGCATAGAGTTATTCTCAACAATATTGTTGCTGAGTATTTTGCTCTTCAGTTCGACACTCAGGTGACCTCAATGATATAGAGGACACTAAGCATGACGAATGTCATGTCATAGTGTATATACACTATCAGAATATGCGGAATACTCAAATTTGATTGTGGAACCTGATGATCAGATCTTTCAAAACTCATTGAAATTAAGTCTCCATTCTATGGATATTTTTCGAATATGTTTGTCTCATATACTGCGGTAATTTAAAACAATATATTTCATATTACATATAACGTGTCTAAGTTACTTCCTTGCAAGGCCCAATAATGGGCCGCTGTAACATAATTTTAATAATGGTGGCCGTCATTGCAAAAGAGAGAGTCCACCATGGAGCATTCCTGAACTAAAGAGGGTCACTGAAAAATTAGAAAATTGATCATTCGGTGACCCGTGAGTAATATGCTGCCGACCGCTGGGATGCACTGGGCTGGGATGTATGTCCATCATCCAACCAAATTTTAGATTCGGGAAAATGTGAAGTGCGAATGGAAAAACCAAACAACGCGTTTAAATCAGTGTACTTTGTACGATAAACTGGACAAAAAACGAAATTACATGATTTCAGAAGGGGAGCTCGGCCCACCCTTCGTCATGTATGTTCGTCGGCAATTTACCCATATAAAATATATAACATACTCAAATATTTCATTCCGTTTCTGTGTTAGATAGGTTCCGCAAACTACAGGTGAATTAACAGTACCTAAGTTACGTAAATCTACGGAATTGAAAATTGTTCCGTTGTAGGCAGAATTTCGTATACAAAGAGTTCCATTTATGGCAGAATTCACTATATTAACATTCTTTGTGATATTATAAAATAATCATGAAATATGTCGTTCTATTTTGTATGAAAAGAGATGTGTATCTGAATAAATAAGTATAAACACAGGAAAAGTTGTTATGCTAAATAATAAAATTCGATATGTATAACGTAGGTTCCTGTGAATCACCCTAGGAGACGAGTTCTTAGAGTAAAGCTAGCTTAGAGGACAATTTTATCAGCATCATTTGATCACTGCAGTTCTAGATAGACTTTGATTCAGGTAATTTCTTGGTAATCAACACCTTATCCCAATCACCCAAATTGCTATCCATCGCTATTAATCGTCTGCTTCTGCATACAAAGATTCCTGTATAACCCTATCCATAGATCTTGGACCTGGTTCAGGAGCACAATGGTATGATGTGCTTCTCCATCCATTCGGAACGGGGTACCCGGGTGGCGAATTATCAATTAGGATAATGCATGGATCCCGATATAAAAAGGAGGACCTCAATAGGCATAGCAAGGACCTCTCAATTGATTACAACAAAATACTGTTAAGAACAACAAAAATTAAGAAATTATGATTGGATGTATTCGGCTGAAATAAATCTAAATATATTTTTAGTGTTTAAACATTATTTTCATAATTAGATACACGAAAATTACAGTGATTTTAAGATTGAAACAATAGGCTTATGGTTTGAGAAATAGGACACATATGTTTTAGAATGAAGATTAGGCGTTACTATATTTGAGACATCATTTGATTTTTGCTAAATTGCCACTCCTGCGGATGAAACGTTTTTACTTTTAAATTTCGCTATACAATAAGACAATCGAAATGTCTATCATTGCCTTCTAGCGTTATGTACAGTCCGTCAATGCTGATAGAGAATAGTGATAGAGATAAGTCCTTTCCTATTTATAAACAACTTCCTTGACTGTAAACAACCTTAAGACTCGTGATATGTCATAGCATATACTAATACTAAGGAAAATGATTTTGCATTACGTTTATTGTATTATTAGTATTTTGGACAAGTCGGTCCCAAAGCAGATTCCGACCAGCGCAGAAGATCATATTCACCATACAAATGATCAAGTTTATCGACATGGAAAAAAGCTTTTGACAGGGTGCCGAAAATGAAGCTATGGGAGATGTTGAGAACGACGAGGCAAGTTAGAGCCCTTTTTTATATTTGTCGCCATGTCTGGCGTGAAAGAACTTTGTTCTTTGTCTGCACCACATGTCTTTCACGTTTTTTTGTGAGCCCTGAGTCGTCAAGTGGTTAAACAAGAGAACATAGAGGCACAAGACGCTCTTGGGGTAGGTTTAAGTGGTTGCACGAAGCGTTTGGCGCCTTAAGCGTC
>JAODAC010029131.1:0-15509 GCA_027575185.1 Mimaenictus wilsoni
CCAACCTTCCCGACCAAATACCCCGAGCTTAATTACACAAAGACAGAGCACAATTCATCTGCCGAATTAGATATCAAACGTGCCGCGCCGCGGTCTGGAACAGAATATCCCACCCACCACGCGACACCTCGCGCTCCACTCGCTCATAGCGTTACAACAGGTTCTCGTGTTTATCCCATCATGCCTTTGGCGTTTGAATTGGAGGACACCGGTAAATGTCAAAGGTGTTCCTGCTGTCAATTGCCGTCGTGCGTTCTCGGTAGTCATCGTGATGTCGCATCTCGCCCGGCCGGGCATCTCGCTCACCTTTCCCTCCAAATGTATTCGTGGCTGCCTATATGAGTTACAAATCGGCGTAACAATATAATTTCAGCTTTATTAATTTTATTTTACAACCCCCCCACCCCCCCAACTATCTGGAATTGTTCCGTCTCTGCAGCTGATGCCGGGTATCAGTGTGCCCCCTAGCGGTCGAAACTCCTGTGAGTCAAACATAACGGCCAGCGCATGACAGCACCATGGTAATATGTACCCGCAACTCGAAGTCTACCGCTCATATATTTAAATACATTCAACCACACAAAATCTATTAAAAATATTGAAAGATTTGACTATTTAGAATGTTGGTACGTATTACATTTGCCTCCGAAATCCATTTAATGCTATCATTACTGTATCTAACTTTTAGTTGCAATCAAACAAAGAGTTGTATCCGAAATATGGTATGTTGTTTTCAATAGTTATCGCTTAATTCTGACTGTATTGCTTTAAATGATGCAGTAATCAAAATAAAATTTGCGTATTAATCCGTTTCAGGAGATTGGTTGGAGCAAATGTATTTTCCATCCCGAGCAACGCCAGAGGATGAAGCACAACTTAAAGAGTAAGATTGAATATTCACTTATGTTGTTACATATTAATGTACTTATTGTTTAAGGATAATTTCTAAATCTAGTTTAACGGCAGACACAGATTCCGAATCAGATGAACCATTGCAAATTAAGGTAGTGTCGCCATCAAAGAGTGTTAAAACCGTCAATGACACTGAAAATAACGAAAGCCAGCAATTTTCACGTAATATGTTTGATTATGACTGTTTGGAAGTTAATTACAACATATAGCAGTATAAATTTGTGAACAATTATCATAGTAGTTTTGTAGTTAACTTCCGTATGGAAATTAATTAACGTGTACATTGATGTATTATACAACATTGTGATATTTCAGAAAAACCTAAACAAGCAAATACAAACCAAGCAGCGTCTAGAGCAAAGGGTAAAGGTAAACTATTTCAAATTTATGAACTCAATCGATAGTAATGAATATTTTTTATTAAATCGGCAGGGAAAATAAAATCTCCTTTGAAGCAAAGATTGCCTTCAAGAAAGGGTAATCGAGCAAAGGTAAATCAAGCAAAGGTAATCGACAGTCGTACGCAACGACAGTCCATAAAACATTCCGAGAGAAGAGTAATGCTGAGGAAGTCACGTATATCAAAGCTGAAATCAAATGTTAACATGATGAAAATGGAACAGGGAACATGGAACATGGAACAAATTGAATATGATGAAACATTGTGCATTATACCGGAATTTGACGATTTTTTAACAGGTTTGATAGAAACCTACTGTGCCGATTCAAAATACGATGAACCACTGGAAGAAAATGTTTTTGGAACGGCTACAAATAGTGCGTATTTTGCTTGATTTATTCCTTTTTGTTTTGTAAATTTACACATTTCTCTTTTCTCTTGTATATTATTCGATGGCTCTATAAAATCGCGTCAGAATCTTCATCTTTAAACAATTATGTTATTTTTAAATTAACCTTAAGTTATGTGGTCTTTACAGAAGTCCGAAAACGGACACTCCGTTCATTAAGTAATATGGATACAATGTGTGAAGATGCGAAAAATTAAACGTTCGATAATTTCTATACATTAGACTAAATTTGATTTTACTTTGTATTTGAACAGTTATATAATAAATAGTTGCACCCTCATACAATTATGGCGCCCACACACACACATTTAAACTTACCTTTAAAATTATGTCAAAATGTTTATATGATAATATTAAATAATTTAACTTCTTAGGATGATACTGATTGAGTATGAATCAACAATAAGTTCAAGTATCTGTGAAATTAAATGGCTTGAAACCGAATGGATCCTTAGCCAACATTTAACGCGCTGGCTACTGTCCTTCTTTCAAGGAGAGTATCTCAATTATCTGTCAGGGAATTGAATAAAACTTTTTGAACGTGTAGTACACATATGTAAATAATTTGTGTTCACGGGATTTTATGCCGTTTTGAGCCGTTTGCGAAAAAAATAAAATTCAAAGTTTCGTCACAATTATCGCGTGGTATTATTATAGTTTATTAACAGCAAGCCTTGACATGCCGGTTTGGTAGTGCAGTGCAGCCTTGTAATGTCATATAAGGCATCACAAATTGAGAATAGAGGTGATGACAAACATTAGAGGGCGCTGAAAGAGGCGGCATAGCGGGCACGTTGGAAGTCTACAACTTGATATCACATTGTGCCTCAACTTCCCCTGGAACTCCCAGTGCTGGGATATCAAGGGATATTTGTGTTAGAAATAAACTGTATGCCCGGTGCTTCCTGTAATTTGCAACTCATCTTTCTCCTTCTCCGGAAGGATCAGTTTGGCAAATTCTGCAAAAGCCATCCAACATGTCTCGTTGTATGCAATGATTTTAACAATGTTGCAGGCGTTCATAATCTGTCCCAGGGTTATTTCGACCTTTTCCCTGCTTGATTTCCAGTACTTGCAGATGAAGAACGTATGGTCTACCATATCTGTGTTACCAGAGTAACCACACTCTGCTGTCGTTTTCTTACCAATCCGATGAAGGTACTGTCTGAAGTTTCCGTGTCCCGAGAGTAATTGCGTAAGCCAGGAATTGACTTCGCCCTGTGAGCTTTTCACCCATGTACTAATATCAGGGATTAATTTTTTCGTTCATGTGCCGAGTGTTGCTTTATCCCAGTGTTTCTGTCATGTATACAGCTTTGGTTAAGTTTTCATCTGTTCGCAGCATCGTCAGTGTCAGTGGAAACAGTCCGAAAACCGGAAACTACACCTATTACTACTCTCCTTTGTATAGAGCTTGTTGCTCAATTTCTGCTGGGCCATAGCGTAGTGCCATACCGGGACCGCCTGCAACATTATAGACATGACTACGCCAGCAATGATGTGTCTTCTGCTTGCCCGGGGGCCGTCTTTTCGCTAAAACAGCCGGTTGATTTGTCTTTCAGCATGGCTCGCCCTTATTGCCATGTACTCAATGTGAGCTGAGTATTTGGCCTTGCCGCCGAGAACGACACCTAGGCATTTCAAGCTAGGTGACGGGTTGATATTTGCATCTTCTCGTATAACAGCAGCGTTTAGGGTGCGACGCCATCCCATAACGTACGTAATCTCTGTTTTCTCCAGAGCAACCTGGAGTCCAGCTTTGTCGCAACTTTGTGCCAACTTTTTTTGGCAAAGGCTCAAAACGGCGTAAAATCCCGTGAACGTACTACACGCACAAAAATGTTTATTCAATTCAATGACGGACAATTGTGGTACTCTCCTTGTTACGACACAATCACAAAATATTACCGTTACAGAGATGACATGATTCGTCACAGACGGAAAATGGAGACGATTTAAGAACGATCAGAGAAAAGCTAGTAAAGCGTCAAGAAATTCGTGGAACGATATGAAACACTAGATAAGTACGATCCCGAAAATGTTTTTATCAATAACTTGGTTACAAACGTTTCCCTGTAACATGAGTTATGTTATTAAATTTTAGGGCAAATCAAGATTTATAGGTTGTTTGGACGTGCACAATCATGTGTGCCGTGATGACTGTTCTGTTTATGAACGTTATCAGATATATCTATATTTAAGAAGTTATTGACTATTTGTTTCTTTTCTTTTGTTTGTATTTATTGTTTACATGATAAAGCAAGATTGTTTTAACTGGCATTGTTAAAAGTGAGCTCCTACAATCATGAGCCTACAATAAGGTGTTCTCTAATTGTAAGGCACTAAACAGTCTACTATTATTGATTTTACATATGTAACAAATCAGTGTAACAAATCAATCTGTCTTCAAACCCTCTACGTGGCACCAATGCCTATAGAGGCTGAGACAGCTTCAATAATCCTTAAACATAAGGATTAAGTCCTCCATCAGGACACCAACTATTTTCATGGTCCTTCGAACCGGATCTCCAATTATTTTCATGGTCCTTCGAATCGGTTCTCTAACTATTTTCACAGGTAATTGTAAGAAGCAGAAACATCTAATCTCTAATTTTGTAATTCTGTAATTTTATATGTAATTTTTTAAAAATTGTAAAATTGTAAAAAAATATTAAAATGTATTAGTCCATGCCCTCTAAGGGCAATTTGTAAATATATCCATAAATTTAATCAATTTAAATTCGTTGAAATACCTTATCCGCTCTCTAGATGCGAAAATCCTTTCTACAATAACCAATATTTTTAGTGCAACAGAAATCTACGTTCCAGTGAAAACGAAAACTTACGAAAATTGCTTGTAGGTGTCGCATCATGTATGAAAATGAAATAAAAGTTAATATAAAAGCAAGTAGTGCTTGTATTTTATTTTAAATATTTATTATATTAAATTACCACGATTCATATTATAATTTAATGTTTTGTCTACAAAATTGGATGGCTAATGATAAGATACCATGTTTAAATTGGCCAGAAGAATGATGTAAATTTAAATACAAGAATTTATTTGCTTCAAAAAGTTTGCAAAGACATGGTAGTGGGAGAGTTGGTTTGATCATGCTCCCTTGCCAACCAAAAAGCGGGGAGTTTATTGCATAAAATGTTTTTAATAGCGAACGAAGAGGCCGGCCGCTCGTAAATTTCAAGATAAACTTGATAAATGTTGGATGAACGTGAAATTTACTTTTGCGTTTTTTGTACACCGGCAGCATTTTGCGATGCGCATCGCTGTCTACCGTCTTGGAAGGCCCCTTTACGCGTACTTTATTTGAATGTACTCTCACATACATTTTGAGTACATACTTTCGCAGCTATTTGCACTTACTTAAGAAGTTTCCTGTGTTTCCGGCTGGTTATAAATGTTTTAAAACATTTTAATGGCTTTCAAAGGGCATAGAAAATGTGGTAATAAAGGATAATATTTGCGGCAATGAACATTTTTAATATAGCCTAGCATATTTGAATCCTTATAATTGAATATTCTGGCATAATGCAAAGCGAATTCGTACCTGACATCAACGGGTACCTTGTGAGATGTTAAGGTTACTGTGTTATTAATCGCGAGTTAAAAGTTAAGATGGCCAAATGAAGATTGACGAAGGGGCATTACTGTTGTGCGAGGTTCTCATTACGTCTAGGCGCTTTCAACTCCGTATTTTGCAGCGAAAGTAAATATTATTTCACGTTTTACCCCGAAAAGTTACGCGTGGAAAGCCAAACGGAAGGAAATTATAAAAGTTTGATTGATCGTCGGGGTGGTAGAACTTTTCAATCTTACATAGCACGTCGAGGTTACCGAGAATATCGTCGAGATGTGGGAGAAGTGGGAGTGTTTTCGCGAAAGCGGGTGGAGCACAAAGAGTTAATCAAAAATCTTATTATTATTATGCCTTAATCCGGCGGACGAAAGTAATTCAAATGCACTTTTGCTCCGCGCAAACGACCATAATCCGTGCGGTAAGAGTAAAACTTGGCGAATCGCAGGAATTTCCTAAAGCTGTATTTGCACAAGTTGTTCGCCGAGTTGTACCTCAGAAGTTCGCCGGGCACGCGGGTTGGCGATTAAACGCAAGGAATGCAGGCCAACATCCGCATTCCGCTGCCTTGTGTGTGCCCTCCCCTCTTTTCCCGCACGAGCACCAGTCGGGAAGAGTGTTAAATCTCACCACAAAGTAAAATTATTCCGGGCATAGTTTGCGAAAGTTTGGTACCGCAGATTTTACGATTTTAATTTCGAGCATACGCTTGCTTTGCCATTGTGTCGAGTAACTTAACTAATTTATGAAAGAGTTACACCTATATGTTTGTACACTAAATCGGCACATTTTTGTTCCGCGGTGGCTGATACCAAGCAAATATTTTAATATCTTAGAAATCCTGAAGAATAGTGGTATGTCATCAAAGTGGGTAAAGCGGTGGATTCCAGACCTTTGTACATGGTTTGACCTGTAACTTTTACCTCACTTAAATGATGACGGGACAGGGGTATTCGGTGCGTATTTAAAAAGCATTAGAAAGCGCCCAGATGACACATGTCGATACTGCTCCTTGGCCGTTTCAGACTGTGCCGACACACAACGCCTGGACATGCTGAGAGTCACACAATGTGGAATACCCACGCCTGAACAACTAAGCGGTAGGATGATTGCCTGCAAAAAAGCATGGATGGCGGCAGTCTCCTTCTGTGAGAAAGTTTGCAAACAGAAGGAATGATCACCAGACAAACCGGTTAAGGGAATACAGTTCGAAGAAATGCTTCCGTAGCGGTGTCGAGGAGTATCAACCCTTATTCTAAGGTAGAGCGAAGACCGCTATAATAGAAGCAGCTCCTTTTCCAATTGGCTACTTGTTCCGGTTAGTACTACGCCAGCAACGGGTTTTCCAAAAAATGTCGAGTTTTAGGTTTTTTATTTTTCATAATTGATTATAAATCATGCACCAATAGATTTAGCGTGAAAATATCCTCGTTCTCCTGGCACAGTTTTTCATTTGATTACTTAGAATAATAATGTGCCTTTTTTGTGAATGTTTTGTGTCGGCTGGCGCGACAATATATGTGTATTTGTACTTCCAAAACCCTCTGGATATATCTTCATAAATGAACTTAACTTTAACAACCTCTGTTTTTTTTTTTTAAATTTTAACATACTTTTAAATTGAACAATAAATAGTATATACCTAAAATATGAATGTAAATGATGTGTTAATATTCACCCCACCCAGAACTACCAATTTTGGCATAACAGATGGACATTTTGCGTTGCGTTACATTGTGTAATCCGTTGTTTCTATTGTTAATTGTTCCTTCTTGCTCTTTTTAATTAATATTTCTTTTATATAAGAAATCACGACGTTCCAATGTATTTCTTGTTCTATCATGAGCGCTATGATATCCTCCACAATTAGCGTTTTCCTTAGCACTTTTTCAGCTGATTTCAGCTTCTTGGATTTCCCCCTCTTGCACGAGAAGAAGGTGTGTTCCGCAGTATCGGTTTCTCCGCAGTAGAAGCATTCGGGGGTTCCTCTTTCCAATGCGGTAAAGCTACTCCCCGAAACACCCATGTCCCGAGAGGAATTGAGATAGCCAGTAGTTAGTTTCCCCATGTTTCCGGCCGATCCAGATCTCTATACGAGGGATATGCTTCCTTGTCCATTTGCCACTAGTGCTCTCCTTTCATTGGGTTTGCCAGTTTTCTACGTAGCTATTTGCCTGAGATTTACGTTTCATCACTCAAGCCTGCTAAGTCTCTTTAACCTGTAGATCAGGGGGTGCCATTCCGCTTATAACGAGGGCCGCAGCCGTACAGACTGAGCTGTACAAGTTGGATACAGTAATAGCTATCCACCTTTGAATCGCTAATAACGATTCTTTTTGCCGCTCACATGTGCGGCATTCATGATTTTTGAGTTGATAACGCTTGACATCAGTTATCTTCTTCTTCAGCGCGGACCATCCTTTTCACAGAAAAGCCGGTTTACCTTTCATTATACATTGCTTGCTTTTCCATCGAAGGGTACACCCAAGCATTTGATGGTCCTGAGGCATGCTATGGGTGCCACCTAGCAGCTGAGGAATTGTTGGGAATTTCCGGTGGCCAGTCACATACACCAGTTCAGTTTTTTCTGGTGCTACCCACAACCAAATCTTATCCAACTCTTCTGTGACTCGTGTGTATACTCTCTTGATTAGCGGACGCAGGTTTGCTTGATCACGGCATCTAAAGGTGATTGTTATATCATCAGCATATGCAATGATAGAGCATCCATTTGGAATAGGTGTGCTGACAATCGGGTCGTACAAGATGTTTCATACGTTACGTCCGAGTACCTATCCCTGTGGGACTCCACAATGTTACACAAGTTAGTGACAAATTAATTAAATCTGAATCGATTAATATGTGACTCGTATACATAGACATATGGCAAATGTAAATAAAAGTGTGAGATTTAGAAGAAGTAATTTCAAGTAATTTTTCGGACAGCGAAAATGTTGCTGTTATTATACTCAATTAACATCTGTTCTAAGTAATTAAATGAAACACTATCCCAGGAGATTAAAGAAATTTTCATGATCAATCGATTGGTGCGTGATTTATACTTCTAGAAATAAAGGAAATGTGAATAAAACCTGGGCAAGGATAGCAACCAGCCCAAACTGAATTAATATGCTATAGTTACCCAGAATAATTCTGGACGAATGACAGGCCACTGGCCTATGCCCGGTCAGCGACAAAGACGGGTGAACGAAGAAGAAGAAGAATAAAAATGGAATGTTTAGGACAAGTCATTTTTGAGATCGGCAATGTTGACGTCATTAGAGTAAACTTCAATGATATATAATTTGATTTCTAAAAATGTTATCGCAAAAAACTGTGACATGAAACTGGCAAATTTCATTCTGATTCGAAAGGTATACGATTTGTATATATTGGAGGAAGGAAAATATAAATAAAACTAAAATTGTAGCAAAAGTAATTTCGAGTCATTTTTTCTCAGTAAAATCATTTCCTTTATTGGACTCAACTTTCATGAGTTATAATATCGGTTCTAAGTTGTTAATTGAAAAATTATTCCATGAGTTTGGCGCTGACTCGATTGGTGCATGATTTATAATCCTAGCAATACGGGAAATCTGAAAAAATGAAAAACCTAAAATCGATATTTTTTGCAATAGATGTTTTTAGACGATTTATTTCTCAATAATTACCCAAAATTTAGGCGTAAATGTGTATATCAAAACAAACTATATTTAATGAGGAATCGATCCGTATAATAATAGGCATTCTGTGGCATGCTGATTAGAAAATATTTTAGAACAAAGTTTGAATTTCACATGTTAGTTCCTCATTTTCGGCAAAATGAGTGGTACCGGTTACGGTAACCGGTAACGTGGTACCGGTGGCGTAGTGTCCTCTTAGTAAGGTCAAGTAGGCAACCAATTTAACGGCTTTATCATAGACTCGCGCCAATATGTTGACAACCAATCAAGCCCACATATTCATATCACATAACGCATACAACACAGATCTAATTCCATTTTAATACGATCTAGTACACGCATTCACTGCCATAGCCGCATATACCGGCTGATAGACGTTGTAGTGTGTATCCAGCTTTTGTGGTGACAATCAAAGCTTTATTTAATTATCAACCTCTCTAGTTAATTAGCACGGCAGCGAGCAATAACGATCGTTCTAAAATTTCGTCTTTGCTAACATCGCACCGCCAACCACCGTTGTCGGCTTACGTATGCTCCGCGCCGCCTGTGGTTTGGCAATTTACAATCGCCGGGGTTGCCGTGCGGATGGCTGGGATTACGTCGACATATCATCTTCAAGTAGATCGAAACCCGACGCTCGTAAACCCAACGAGCTCAAGCGCACTCGGCTAAGACACGTCGGCCGCCAACACCGCTCGATGCTTTGTGCCCGCTGTCTGTTTGGTTATGGGAATTGTTCAAATATTCATATGCTGAGCCGCGATGACGGGCGTTCATAATAATAACGCATTATTGTGCTGAGAGACGCGAGGAGCACTGGTAATTAATTTACCTGTTGTTGCTCATTGTGCGCGGGAGAACGGCGGCGCTCTCTTCGTTTCCGCACGCATTAATCAATTTCCTGTTGAGTTTGTCGCCGGCTGTTCAGGGGATAAACAAATTTGAGGTTGGGCTCCAGTGCTGCTGCATGGGGGATATGCCACTCTCGTTGCCAGATTCAATATTTGATCAATATCGATTCAGTGCGTTCCTACCTTCAATTATAGTAAATCTTTTTTTACAGGAGAAAATAAATAACTGAGGGTTATTTCTTTAGTTATTTCTTTATTTTCTGATTTCTTAAAGTTCCAGACAAAAAGTAACCGATGGATATTTACTAAATATCTGATTAGTTTGGCCTCAAGTTCATGGAGACGCTCTAAAAATGAATATTGAAATAATTGCTTCACAGAGTGTTATATAAAAAGTAAGGTTTTCACACTCTTCATAAACATTGTTTATTGTGAAGTACGTAGTGGAGGACCACCACTTTCTGATGGTCTTCTATGGATCTTGTGGGCGACCTTCATCAAGAGACCTGTACTATGAACCTCAGTTAGTTGCTGAGGAATACTAATAATTGTAAGCAACGTAGCCAATGGGGGACAGTGGTGATCGAGAGTTCAAAGATAAAAGAGTAAGCTAAGAATCCATACATTTCTAACAATAAACAATGCTTTCAATGAGTATAGGAACGACACTTTCCGTAAAACATATGAGAGTTTTACGGAAAGTGTCGTTCCTATAGACATGGACACCGCTACATATGGGTTCGCGTTTTGCTCCCCCAGGCATCATTTGCTTTCCCTTATATACATTTCTGCCTGCTCCACGTCTATCACCTATATTAATTATCGTTGCGCTATAACTTCCTGTGGCGGCCATTGTTTCCCGCATAAAGAGTAAACAGCAACATTCGCATCAACAAAATCTTAATCACTCATTACGTAAACATCCGCTGGAGTTAGGCCTCATCGAGACAATAACATCCAGACGTCAAAATCGACATGGTCAGATCGCGACGCACGTGTTTCGTTGTGACGAACAAAAGAATAGTCGCTTCATCATTTCCACTTTCTGGGTATATATAGCTGACCCATTCCCATCAACAAGTCAGTCTATCCTGGGCTTCGGCTACGGCTGCCGTCTTCACCTGCGAGCCCACCTTCTGCAGCCAAGCCGTCTTGACTATCGAATCAGTTCCTCACCGAAGTCCGACATCTGCGAGTCCATCTTCTACCAGTTCACCGTCACCTGCGAGCCCGACATCACCTGCCGCCACCAGAGAGTCTGCCGTCACCGAGAGATCTCAGTGAGCCCTTCACCGGCCATTCGACTAGTCCGATGCCAGCAGATGCGAGTCCGTTAGCCATCCACGAGATGCCCCTACTACCAATGCCAGCCGAACGCCTGAATCTCCACGCTAATGTCTTTATTTTATATGTGGTATTGTGGTACAATTAACCCCTTTTTTCTATGACTTGAAACAAGTATAAACTCGCTTATAGTAATCTTTTCTGGTACCTACTATAAATGGTGCCTCTTTAAAATACAATATGGCATAAGTAAAACCGAGCATTGTTTTTATTTCCATAACTTCTGCAAAATCTCGGGCTCCACTGTTTCCAAAGTGCTAAAAAAGGAGGAAGTATGTCTGATGACCTTTCAATTCCAGTCAAACACATCATATGATAACATTCGCGAAAAAATCCGATCCGAAGGGGGAGGACTATCGTGTTCGGAAGGCGTGAAATTCTGCGCGGATAAACAACCGGTAAACAACAACAACATTAGCAAAACCTAGATAAGGGGTTTATAAGTGCCCAATTCCCTGGGATTAACTATTTAAGTAATTATAAAGTGACAAAGGAATGTGAAATATTAACGGTTGGCTTTTTATGATTATGTAACTGTATTTAGATCAGTAATAAAATATAATAAAGTGAATTTTAGAAGCAGGAACGAAAGGTTGTTGTGAAACTACGACCATACAATTAACTTATAATGCTGGAGCATAGCAGCAGGGTGAATTGTGTTGGAAACCATTTGTCCAATCAAGATTAAAAATCAATTTCGTTTCGGAAATTTCCTGATTATATGCCGAGCTAGTGGCGTAGGGGCGTATTCTGAATTCGCTTTCGCTCCATTGGTGTTCAACGTTCCCAAACTGCCAATTCCATAGGTGTTTATTTATACCCTATGTTGTCGTAACAAACTCCATCTCCAAAATCCATTGCAAGAACAAACAGCCTTCACTACTAATTCCTGTCAAGTCTAGTACTGGAGTTTCTGCGATATGAATTTTAGAGAGTATATGAATAGAAGAGGATTGGAAGTAATTTATGGATATTCTAAGATTTGGAACAGTATCGTATGGTTAGTGTACGGCCGAGCGATTATTTCAGATAATCTTCGATTCCCTCACACCCGCTGAGCGTTTTGACGCATGGATCGGCCGGACCACGCTTCGAAATTACACTCACACCCACGCATACAACCCGACGATACATCCTACGCGACCTACGTGACCGTTTCGGCAAGGTACCCACTAGTAACCAATACGGTCATCAGTAGTGGATTCGGGTTTGTGTGCCCTTACCCGTAACCCCCAAACACGGACGCGGTTTTGAAGCAGGTTTCTGTACCAGGTACATGCGAGTCTTGAGTGCGTGCGCTCGTCTATGCTTTTGCGTATTGCACGCGAATATGGCATAACTAGCCGGGGCAGTAAACAGACGAAACACAACCACCCCCTGCAACTGCCATCCCCTGTTGCCGCTGTCCCCTGCACCGGCCTACTGCCACTGATCCACTACAAACCATTTGGCGAGGAGTGGGCACTAGTACCAAGTACCAACTAGCTGTAGCCATACGAGTGGCAGCAGGAATCGATCGGTGATATAATGCTTCAATTATCGAGCCGTTCCGATGGCACCAAACCCTAACCAAGAACTCCCTCAAACCCTCGCGCCCCGCGTACTAACTCTACACACACCTCGTCAACGCGCCCCCAACCATCGCCTCCCAATTCCCAACGCCGCCAAAGCGTAATTATTCAGCCGCCTTAATTTAATGCACGCCATCGTACCCGTACTGCCGCCGCCGCCGCCACCGGTTTAATGATGATGTAAAATGCCCGCCGCTGTCTGGACTACCTTCCGCGTTTCCCGGGCACTTTCACGATCCCTAGCGCACAAATCGAAGTGAACCTAGACAAACACTATCCACGAATTCCACCGATGTTTCTGCACCAAATACTACGCGCTGCGACAATACGACAATATTATTGAAAGCGTGCACCTGCCGCCCTTACGCCAATCGTCGAAGGTTTCTGCAGCGCCGCGATCAAGGCAAGTGCCTGTTATTAAGTCGATTGTTAGCGAATAATTAGCATCTAAACAAGATTCCGAGTGTTTAGTGCCGGTGCAGTGCCAATACTCACCAACATCAACAACCGCCCCTCGAAATCAATATTGTCTCAATTTGCGCATTGCCCGCTTCATCGGCAAAAGCGGCCGAAAATAAAACAGCCGTATAATTAAAGTTAATTAAAAAGCATTTATGCGCACATAATTTATGATATTTTGACTTCGCATTGTAATTGTATCGAAATTGGTTTTTGCATCGGTATTTTACAATCATATTCGGAAACAGATGTTTTTCGCCAGATTGAAATCCAATATTTGTTGTTTTTTTTGTATGTTTTGTGGTCGCATTAATTATTGAAAATTGTTTTACTTTCGTTGATTGCAATTTCAAAATTATTGATAGGCATTTGGAATATTGACAATGGTTGTAAATGCATTTTATTGTTTTAATATTTGAAGAAATACATAATAGGAATATTAAAAAATAAACCAATAAAATTCACTAAATTCCAGTTAAAATCGGCCATAGACACGCTAGAACGCAATATGAGCTCGAAATGTTTATTCCTATAAATCAGGGTTTACTAAAGTGTGGGTCGCTAATTTTCTGTATTCTAACTATTGCAAATATATAAGTGTACTGTATTTTATTTGATTTTGGTGATTTCGCCTTTTTTGTGTGAGATGACCCCTTTATTCGCTGAAAATATACATTATTTCATTACTATTAATCGGGGAATTTGATTTTAGTCTCAAATTACTCACAAATATGTTCTTTCAGATGATACCATATACTTCATTGTTTATTTGGGAGGAACCCCTTTATACATTCTTACATTTACATTATCTATTAGGCAGTATATTCGCCACTCTGAAAAAAGGTGGTACATTTTTATGAGGAATTTGAATTTGGGCCCAAAAATTCACAAAATTAGGCTCTTTCAGATGATACTAGACATCGTTGTGAAGTTAGTAAAAAATCCAAGAATCAAATTTTATTACAGATATCCATAAGAAAAAAATAAAAAATAATAATCGAGCGTACCCCTTTACATCTGTTGTTTATATGACCCAAATGCGTACAAATTTTGAGAGAGCCATTTTTTTTGGTTCGGTGCAAGTGCCCTAAAATGATTAAAGTATGACATTTTCAGTTGATACGTCCATAAGAGGATATATACACTCCATTTTCTTCGAACCTAGACGAGGGTGCTTCAAGATATTCCAACAAATATTGTTGCAAATTCAGAGAGGAATATGCTGAAGAAAAAATAATCACGATCGCGTCGGTCTAGATAGGAAAAAGGGTTAAATAAGAAAGTACTGCATTGAAACTTGTATTATTAGAAATTAGCGTATAGTGCACATTTCTACTCGACGGAAATATATTAATTTGATAACTTGATAGTCTAGCGACCGCATATTTACTTTAAAGAACATAATAAACAGAAAGTTGGAAAGAGATCAGCGTATGTTTATAGGTTTGCTGGATCTGGAAAAGGCATTTGCAAAGACAAAAAATCTGGGAAAGCTTGAAACACAAAAGAGTAGACAAAAAATAGCAAGGGTTTGCCAGGATATATACCGGAAAACGAACAATAGATTTATATACAACAATTTAGAGTCGCGGGAATTTGGGACAAAAATGGGAGTAAGACAGGGTGGAAGTCTAAGTGCACTGTTGTTTATATTATTCATGGATGAGATAATACGAAAAGTTAATCAGAGGACAAGATCAATGGCAGTAGGGTACAAGTGCATGAAGGTTGTGAAAATCAGGAACTGCGCATTTACGGACGGTATTTGCAGATATGGAAAACGAATGAAATACGAAATTAAGGACATGGTTTAAAGTATTACAGGAATTTGGAATGAAACTGAACATCAATAAAACAAAAGTCATGACAATAGCAAGAGAAGAAATCCAAATGAAAATTGAGATAGAAAATATCAAATTAGAGCAGGTTATGGAATATAATTACTTAGGAACAATCATAACAATCAAAACGAGGATGATCTGCAACGAATGCTTCATGAGCTGAATCAAACCTCAAAAACTTTTAACATGAAGATGTCAGCTAAGAAAACAAAGAGCATGGTCCTAGCACCACAACCAATAAGGTGCAAACTATAACTAGATGGCAAGATCATAGAGCAAGTTGCCATATTTAACTACCTCGGAGTTCCCCTGCCCAGCCACGGCGATATGGCGGACGAAGTCCAATCTGAAGTCTCAAAAGCAAATGGAATAGCGGGATGCCTTCGAAACTCAATTCTTCGCAACACACATATCAGCAAGGAGGTGAGAGGACGGATATATAAGGC
>JAODAC010029142.1:0-15502 GCA_027575185.1 Mimaenictus wilsoni
TATCGCGGTTTTGACCCGAAATTGACCATTGCGCGGCGGTGTCAGATGCGTTAGATGTACCGATCTACATTTAACCCGATGTTTTACATCATCGTCGAGCGCGCAAAACCTCAGTCAGCACACAACTTAAATGATCCTGTAGAAAATATGTGTCTTTATTTCAATCCGCACTATCAAGTTAATAATACGCTCTTGTGACAATATTGTTATTACTGATCCATTGACATAATTAGAAAATGTGCATAAGTCACGATAATTGAAAACTCTTTTATTACGTTAGTTATTAACTAATGTGGCTTCTAGACTAACAGGCAATGTGCAACCCATTGCCCATAGTTGATTAATATAGGCGATATGCAGAACAGTAACGTAATTAAAATAGAAATTAACTCAGCTACATCAATTCAAACCAGCCAATAACAGGATTGCTGCAGTGGAGATAACGTGTTGTGCTAGTAAGGACTTGATTGCTTTGCTGTTGATACCTCCTAACACGTTGTGGAATTCAATGTTATTGATGAGCTACCAACAGAATATAGACATATCCCAATATATCGACATGTAAACAACATTACAATGTGTCCAAAAATGGATGCTATAGATATTCGAATAACGAATGTTGTTGATCAAATAAGGTTAGGCTACGTGTTTTGTATACACAGTGAATAAATAAAGAAATATGCCCACATAGTTATAAAACAGTGGTAGTAATTAATTACCTTGTGTATTTTTATGTTTATCTATTTGTCTAACCATATTTGAAGGGTTCTACCTTGATATAAACTTCATGGACAACCCCTCCTATAGTTTCCCACTCGAGTCCTACTATAAAAGCATAGAATTTACAGTCATAGCAACAGAAATATTCTACCAGCATTTATCATATCAATATTGACTAAAACATCGTTTATATTTGTAAAGCCGTGTGTAATAAAGATGAAAATCAAGTTTTTATTATTGGCTTTGATGTTCGGGTGCGTTTCGAAGACCTTATCGACCCCGGCCGTAAAAACACTCCCATTGAGAGCAGAGGTCGGTCAGATCGATGTCGCCAAATGGAAAAGGACCGATCCCGAGTATAGTCAGCAATATTCGAGGGTGCGATTGCAGCCGTACTACGAGGATGTCATCATAAAAATGGAAAATGTCACCGAACTAACTGGAACGACCTACATGAGTGTAGAGACAACTGAAAGTACAGATACTAGTACAACTGAACCAGCACCAATAGATAGTACCGAAATTGGTACAACCAAAGCAATTGAAACAACAGATAGTTCTGATCGTGATGTGACAGATGTACCGGAATTGATTACGACGACTACAGAAAGAGATATCGAGGAGTTCTCTACTGAACAAACATTAGAAGAGGGTTCAGGAGACGTTGACACTGTTTTAAATCAAGTTCCGAATCAATGGGAAGATGATGTTGTGGTTCTTCCGGGAATTCCAGAAGAAGAACTACAAACTCAAGATGATAATACACATACTATACAAACAAATGGTATATATTTGTATATTTATCATCCGGCAGGTTTCTTCCAGAAAATTGTAAATGATAATAAGGAAGAGAGGGACGAGGTATTCAGACCTAGGTCTCAGTCTTATCAATATCAGTATAGATACCAAAAGGTGTAAATTGCAAATGTTTATTATTGATTATGAATTTAAAAAATTAAGACAACTTTCCTGATATTCGTTTTTTATTAAATTTACAAGGGTTATTTAAACACGTTCATATCTAACAATAAGATGGATTTACAAAGATGCTAGCATCCTTAATCATCCTTAATAATGATATTACTAATCGAACATTTCAGAACGACGTTTCCTTCTCCAAGTCTCGTTGCACGTTGCACATCCACGGTTGCACTTATCGCTCGAAACATATACGATCGAGGCTTGCTCCAAGTGATTTCTTCCATGAAATTCTAATGAATTGTGGTATATGAGTATACGGTAGAACAATTCACACCAAGGTCTCACCAGTCTTATCAGTATAGATATCATAAGGTGTGTTACTTCATGGTTACTGGTTTGGACTCACTTTAATGACGATGTTTCTGGTTCTGCAGAAATAAGTGTTTAAATATTGTGAAAAATCAACTTCTGCCGTCAACTACTAGGTGGTGACGTAACTATATGTATCCAGACTGATCCAGACCCGTGAATGTCGATGGCCAGGTCTCCGGACCGAATACATTATTGTTTTTTTATTATTTTTATGTTTTTTCCTGGAATTTATTTGTATGGTTTTGAACGAATTTTTAATGAATGCTCACTGAATTTCTGAGTCAATTGATATAAAATTCTACAACGAAATAAGTTTTGCATCGACCCCGCCATCATCAGGCATCAGAAGATGCCAACATGAAGCGCATTTTATGTAAAAAATCGTGCAATATAAACACTTTCCTATACCACTTTACGCAGCCGCGATCTATGTAATCAAACGCGCACGTCAGTGCTCGCACCACATCGATGGCGAGCTCCACTCATCGGCCATAACAATACTTCTATTTATTATCAAACTGTTTTTTTTTTCAGAAAATTGCTGCAAGAAAAATTTATACGACAGTCTCAACAGTAGGTGTAATATCTATAATAATTTATATTAACTGTTCATAACAAAATAGATATGATAGGTATAAATTTGTACTAAATTTACTTTGAATGTATATCTGTCGTTCTAATATATTACAGTCACTTAATGTGCGATACTGAAATGACTATATCCACATTTCCACTATGCTTCATGCGAAGCATCTAGGTTTATGAGTTTTAGTTTAGAATGGCCATTGTTTGCCATTGTTTGCACAGTTTTGGCCATTCCCCGTCACCCTTTAACAACTGACCACATCGAGAGGGACCCTTGTTGGATAAAGGACGTAAAAAGCTATAATATTTCATCCGAAGTTCTATCCCAGTGTTTGGTGTCTTCGCACATGCACAGACACGCTAAGAATGGTCGCAAAAGTGTAAATATTTGGTAGGAAATTCTGCAGATACATTTGAGCATTTCTACTACTATATTCTTTCTACTGTTCCATGGTAATATAGTTGATTTTAAATGATATAAGGTAATGGCATAGAGTAAAATGTTATTATAGAGATCCTTTGGCTTCCCACAGAGTTTCAAACAAAGTGGATTTGCCTTGTGCAGGTTCATGTTGTTGACACATCACTGCAAACTTGAATAGTGGCGGCTCTGGGGTGTGGAAGTGGTGTCAATATGTTTTGCGGTTTGCCTGCTCCCTGCTGGTTAGTTTTGCGCTTCCCAGTTTATGTTCGGTTGCTTATCAACCTTGTTGTGGCTTTACACAAAGGCCAGGTATATTCTTATCATACGACAAGAGGATTCTTCAGAGAAGAGGGTTGAAATCGCTTTTACTAGGATGTCGCTAGGTCATTTCTGAACGCATTGTTTTTATTAGCAATCGAGTCATATTGCATATTGGCGCATGTTCGCCCTGTATAACCATCCTTCTCACTTGTACCGTGCCGTTTTCGTCTTTTGGCCGCTTGATGGTTGACTGTTTGCATTCGACACAGTGTCGGTGGCGGCGAGAGCAGGCTATAAAACGTACAAGTTACTGGCGTCTCGTGCTCCCTGCCGAGGGTGCAGCTTTTTGCATGCGCGACCTTAGGCAGTTGGGTGGCGACTGTAAAGGGGAGAAGAGCCAAAGGGGGCGGTTAATACGAGAGCGGAGGGAGTCATAACTTACGCGACGCCTGGAAAAAGGTGAATAAACTGTTGATAACGCCGAGTGCACGAGCTTACACATGCCTGCAAAGTGCACAAAAACTGCCACTACTGCCGCTCCTGCTGTTTAGGTGGAACAAAGGAAAATAGGAGCGGCATAGGAGCATACCTGCAGGAATTAATGAACCTTTTCCACGACCGCAGCCCTGTTGGTAGACCGCAAAGTGAGCGCGGCAAAAAGCACGAGAGTGTGTATATGTGGTGGCACAAAAACACTTTCATAGTTTGCAATTCATTGTTTCGAAGGGGAGATATCGATGAGGTGATAAAGATAATGGGTTTTATAGTCTAATAAATCATACGAAAAAATTGAAAACTAAAAAATACTCCCCTGATCGTTTAGATATTCCTATATATTTGGGAAGGAATAAAAGAGGCAAATACACAAATAGATTTATCCCATGAATAAAAAGGATAAGCATCCCTGAAAAAATTGTAAAAATTGTCAAAGCAATGTATAATGAGCCAAACTGCAGAGTCTTGCACAGAGGCGCCCAAGGAAGCAACATCTGTGTGAAAAGTGGAGTAAAACAGTGCTGTATACTATCTCCTCTACTGTTTATCCTGCTGTTAGACTGCGTTCTAAAGGAATGCAGGACCCTGTAACGCACGTGGTAAATCGCGATACAAATGAATTCCGCGTAGGTTGTTAACGGAAAACGGAAATAAGGATAAACTGTAGACATCAGCAAAAAATGCTAGAAGCAGATACCGACATAGCACGGGTAGATAACTTCTCCTACCTCGGAAGCATTGTAGATCTTACAGGGGGAACTGAAAAAGACATATAGTCTAGAATCCAAAAGGCAAAGACAGCCTTCGCGAATCCAACGACATGGAGATGGAGATTAGTGATTCTGAGTGATAACACCAAACTGCGCATATTCAACTCCAAAGTTAACTCAACCCTTCGTTACGTTTGCAAAACATGGAGGGTTACACAACGCATAATGCATCATTTGCAAACTGCGTCTGCGGTGTACTGTGAAAGTATTCGGGTCAAATAAAATATTAAACAAACATCTACTTACGCGCAAAAATCAAAAGGAAATTGTAACGGACATCAAATTACACAAATGGTGATGCAGCAGACGGATACGCAGCGCGAGTAGCCCTAGACTGGAACCACCAGGGGTCTAGAAAAACAGGCAGACCAAGACTAACATGGAGGCGTACTGTTCGAAAAAAGGGGGAATACATGAACAAATCCTGGCAGGAAATTAAGCCACTCATAGCAAACATAGTACGATGGCGCGCTTTCGTGGATTATAATATACAATCCCTCTAAATAAGAATAAATAACCCAACCATTAAAGATATCAATTTTATTATAATTTATTACATATGATTGATTTATATCTAATAAAATAAATTAAGCCAGGGTCGAGTTAATCCAATAGTCATCTTCTACACATCTTAAAATTCCACTTTGCTGAAGACCAATGTTTGAGGATCATAAGTGTAGATTGGATCCTTGATGGGTTCAACGTCTTTATAGGTTAGCCGCGCCGAATAACCCATATCCTGCACTTTGGTGCCGTAGGCAACTTTCTGCAGCAGACCATCCGGATGATATATGTAATAGACGCCTTCCTGGTCGAATTTCTCGACGCCTGGTTCAGCTGCAACTTGCTGCTGCTTCTCCTCCTCGGAGTTCAACTCCTCCAAAGTCACTTCGGTCATCGTGGCGGGTAGTTCGGTGGTCGTAGTCAACTCCTCGACATCTTCAGTTGTGACGGGCACTTCTGGCGGTACGCCGTAGTACAAATTGGGCTGGGCGGTTTGTTTTTGTTGCTGTTGTTCGGCGAAGTTGAGTCGAATACCAGGCTGGCGAAGTGGCAAGCGAAAGAGTTGCCCGGATGGGCGGACATAAGCCGACGACGGCGCGTCTCTAAGAAGCGAGAGAATCGGCACGGAGACAGCCGGCGCGGATGCTGCAAAGCCAATTACAGCCGCACACACAGCGAGAGCAAGCGATAATTGCATCTTCGTTTTGGGCGATTGAGTTACTGAATTGTCACTTAATCAATGAGGGCAATAAAGCCGTAATGCAATCACGGAGGACTTGAAGACAACTGATGCTTTCTTGTGGTTTTCGATGCGATTTATATACACCATTCTTGGTGGGTAAAAGGCTGAAATGCTAATTTTCATATTGCGACATGGTTTAGCAAAGCGACGCGTTTAGTGATTTATATTTTATTATTGAATTGGAAACCCTGACCTAACATTACATGAGAATCATTCCAATATTTCGCCTATTCATAATCAAGTCACGTTTTATTTAAGTAGCTGCATACAAATTGGAAATCTGTCGATTATAACCTCAAAAAATACTGATTTAAAAATTGCTCAGCATTTAATAAATAACTTAGAATCTAGAAATTCGTGATACAGAAAATTATTGAACTATATTATATTTGAATCATCAGATTTGGCCTGCGAACTTGTAGTAAGAGATATTTACATTCTCGAACGAACTATTACCATCATATTGTCATGCTGTATGACTGCAGTGAAGTCCAAGGGGACATACCAATCTGAACAAATAATCATTGGCAGGCAAGTCTTAAGATGTTAATCACGTATTTGAGGAGTAGTATGTGACATGACATATGGGTTCAAATCCTGTCAGAAAAAGGCAGTTTCGCTGTAGTCATATGCAGCTTTGCATTATGATGGAAGTAGTGCGTTCGAGAATGTGAAAATTTCTTTCCATTATATTTATACTAATATTCATTAAATCAGCTGTTCTCGAATTATTATTTTTCTCTCGTTGCTGCATTTCTAAATCCTTCTATAGTGCGCATTTCTAAATCCTTCTATATAAGTGTGGATTCCATGTTATTGCGGGGTAATGTTACACCGACGAATGACTATATATGTTGCATCTATTTGTGACCTATCAAAACAGCTTTCCCACTTTGTGAAGCACTTATATCGTGAGATATTAAAGATATATGAAATGTAGCCAGAAATTCCGAAATTGGCTTTAGTATTTGACTTTTGGTTGACCACACTTTTATTGTTAAGTTGAAAGCAATTTCGATCAAGCATGGCTTGGTTTGAGAGCCTAGCCTTTTCTGACTAATGCTTGTAAAAGAAGATGCCGTGATTCGAAGAAACCTTTTCCTTTTCGTTTTGGGCGTTGCCAGCGTTTAGCTAACCGGCGCAAGTGGCCCTATGTGAGACGTGACTATTAAAATATAATAGTGGTGTTGTATGCACCCCCTAAACATTGGACTACATCTGAATCGCGGGTTTTTCATTTCGTCAGAGCAATGTTAGATGCTCTCTATGTATGTTTTTCGTCGATTTTCTTGGAAATTAAGTGCTTGTCTCCCAAGAAGCTTTGGTGTGCTGCTCAAATTCCTTGGCCCATGCAGGGAAGATTTCTAGGGTGTAGTCCTTGGTTTCCATCCTGCCGAGTAAACCATAATTGCACAGATTGTTGCCTTTCTTGGCAAATCTCTGGAGCTACGACGGGAATTGGTATTCACCGGTATGAAACTGAGCGAGGTAGTGGTCACTATCTCCATGGGGACGGTCGTCACTGCTTGAGTCATTCTGGCATGGTGCTGCTATGGTGCTATCCCATCTAGTGAACCATTCCTCAGACATTCCAAGGATGCATTTGTGTCCTCGTCTATTCGTCATTGGTAGCTCCTTGGTCGTTCCGTCGCTACAAGGTCTGTCGAAAGAATTTCGGTAGCATCTGCCTACACAGTGCAGTATGCCTTACATATTCTCAGAGTGCATCCTCACATATCATGGCGAATTTTCTTCATATTAGATTTGCTCCGCCCCCCATCCTGCCGCATCGGCGCGGCACAAAGCAACGTTGAGAGCACGACAGAAAACAAAATCCGTTATGCAGCGTCTTGTCACCTCCGAGTTTGAGGTAGGAGTCTACCTCAGACGGTAGGGCTACATTCCTGGCTTTATCTTTTGCGTTGGTTGCGTGTTTATTCCACTTATCTACATTATTATGCTCATGTACATGTCGTGTCAACCGATGGTTATTTGGAACACGGAAGAAACCATGCAAATTAAAGTATCTCTTTCCAAATATCATTCTATATATCATTCTATAAATGAAATACATTTCCGGAAAATGTATCCTTTATAAATGCACCAATTTGTTACGTAGGAAATCCAATTTAAGAGGTGGGTCGTAAGTGTCCCATATTTGAAATGAGGGTTACAAATTTGTTTATTATTAAAAACTGTAGTTGATTTTGATCCACATCTATAAAAGGTTAATTTAATAATGTAATAAAATATTTATAAAAGTACTCCTAATCATTGTTAACTTTTAACGATATTCCTTCAGTACGACACATTTACATGGCATCCACTAAAATATAACATATGTTTTACATCATTTTTATTATTTTAGTGTATTAGATTTAATAAGCGCTTTTTTGTGTTCTGATCAATATGTTCCTAATATAATTAATTTTCATTTAATTGGTATAAAAGCACTTGGAATGAACTATAAAGTATTAATTGAAATTACCTGAATATTAAATTATTATATATTTGAATATAACATGGAAAATGATCCAAAGTGTATTATGCAACTTTGTAGATTCTATGACATATCCCATTTTCACAGATATTTTTTTCTTATCTTACAAAAATGCAATTTTATGTTATGTTATTGAACACAACGAAAATTCCGTAAACTATCAAGAAATTACAAACTTTCAAGAAGGGGTTCTACATCGACCTATAGGACGACGCCCATGATTTACCCATATATAATATTCCGTAATTCTTAAATACTTCATTCCGTTTCCGCGCTAATCAGGTTTGGCATGCGACAGGTCAATTAACATTATATACGGTACGTAAACGAAAGGATCTGAAAATTGTTCTGTTGCAGGCAGACGGTTCGGGATACGGGAAGTTTCACTGTAATTAGTCTACGTGAAATTTTGACATCTTTATAGGAAATCAGTAAAATATCTCAATTTTCGTTATAGTTGTTCGTTATATTAGTGTTATGGTTATTTCTTTATTATGTAGGGTAATATAGGATTTTGAGAAAATTCTTTCAATTGGTTACAATCGCATGAATATTTATTCATCCTCCTCTTCCTTTTCGGTAGGCTCATGCCTGTTTGTGGTGCTTCATGCTTCTTCCTCTTCGGTGGTCTTCCTACCGGTCTTTTAATGGCGGGGCGATTGGTTTTTACCCATTTTGCCATCCTGTTGTTTGCCATCCTGTCGACGTGATCGTTCCATTGTTTTCTTCTGGGCCTGTCCCACTTGACTATGTCTTCTACGACCAATTCAACTCTTATGGTGTCGCTTCGTATTCGGTCCCGTACGGTCATCCCTTTTATTCGCCTACGGATTTTCATTTCAGCCGTTCTCAGTGTTTGTTTGCTTTTTGATGTTTCAGCCCTTGTCTCGTTAACATGTGCTGAGGTATTTGTTTTTCCATATTATATTGTTTATGGCTCCTGATAGCTTCGTGGCCTTGGTTACTGTGCCGCGTACATCTTTGCCTAGTTGTTTGTTGTTGGTTATTACAACGCCTAAATATGTGTAGGTGTTTACTTGCTCAATGATTTTGTTCTTCGCTTGTAACTTGCAGCGTATGGGGTGTTTGCTGATATTTTTCAATTGTATTTAATAATTTATCTGCGAATATGTGTATACATTTCTTTATGGCAAACGTAAAATATAAATATTCGACAATATACAGCAACATCTGACCCGCTGGAGATTTACTAATTGAAAGTAACTTATTTTAGTTCCGAAAAAATCACTTTATATGATAATAACTAACTGTTTTAAAGTGAAAATATCATAGTCGCTTTGATATGCACCGTGAGATTGATTTTTTAATGGCAGCGAAAAACGTTGTTCACCCCAGTATTATATCCGTAATTATCTAAAGTTAAATTCGATTTCGATATATGAATGCTTAAATAACATAACTCTTTATGCACAGCTTAACAACTAAACGAGTACAATTTAAACTTTAACAAAACGACCAAAGCATTTTGCTGGTGATATACATTTTTATTGAATAAAAAGCCCTGACCTAACATTAAACGCGTATCATTTAATTATTTCAAGTGTACATAGTCACGTCACGTTGTTTTTTTCGAAGCAGCTGCATACAAATAGGAAATTTGTCAAATGGAACCACATACCGCTCATTGATTTATATTCCGGCCAACTTTCATATTGTATTCTTCGTGTGCTGCGACACGTTGGCAGTTATTGTTTTATTGCCGTTTGTATTGTCGTTATTTTTCCAATGTGAGTTGATAATTACAATGAATTAAGAACAGGTCACGTTCGGTCGAATGACTGAGGAGGGTATTATGCAATCGATCGATGATTAAAAAGGGGCATTTACAAGTCAGGCATGAGACATTAGTCATGAAATCACATGCCGATTATATTGGCACTGTTTATTTGGGGCCATAAAGCCTTCAAAAACTACGTGCAAACCTTCGAAAGTTTAACAACTAAGTTTATCAAATCACCTTGTTAACTTCGTCGACCCTCTCTTCAAAAAAGTTGTAAACCACTAGAGGTGCAAATAACGTATAAAAACATCAACTGAATTGGAAATTATCACAGTCCACTGTGTGGCAACGAAGAAAAGCGAACAATCACCTCTTGGGAGCAAGTCAATTATAAGTTTAAAACAATGAAGTCCATCTTGGGTGCGTTTATGCTCATGGCGGCGGTTCTCGTCGCCAGAGCAACTCCCGAAGCGCCATTCAGGCGTTTCAACTCGCAAAGGCAGACATACAACAGCAGGTTTTTGCGTCTGGAGGTGGATGCTCCCTATCCAGCCGCCGGATACCGGCCGCAGGGTGAACAATTCCGTCTCCCAACCGAGCGATTCAATGCGCGCCCCGCCGCCGTCTACGGACCACCGGAAGTGGCTACAGAGGAAGTTACAACGGAGACGGACGTCACCACCACTGAAATGCCAACCACTACAGAGTTGCCCACAACGACTGAGTACATTCCACGTAATGTGTTCGCTTCCAAACAAACCCAGGTCGACAAAAAGGACGCCGAGGATCAAGAACAATCGGATGGGACAGAGTCTTCCCAAGAAGGCGTTTATTACATATATCATCCGGACGGCCTTCTTCAAAGAGTTGTCTATTCAACTACAAGCGAAGATATGGGTTACACGGCGCGCTTGACTTACAGGGATGTTGAACCTATTAAGGATCCTATTTATACTTATGATCCTAAAACTTTGGCTTTTACACAAATCACTGTTTAAGTATTTATTTATTTATTTATATTATGGAATTTTAAAAAGGGAAAAAATCAATAGTGCAATAAAGTATGGAATATTATATTTTGATTCATTTCGTTGGTTTGAAACCTTAAATTGTGATAACGTAACCCATTCCAGAAAACAACACTTTTCATTGATTTTAATTGAAATATCCAAACCCGATATTTTCTATCATTCAAACCTTCCTTGCTAGAAAATCTATTGTTCGGGATTATAGAGATAATCCCCTTGTGAGTTCAGAGATTATAGCTTAGTGTTATGTTTTGTATTTCTTAAATATACTTTTGACTAATTTCCTAGCTAATTTATGATAAAACATTGAGTTTCTTTCGCGCAATCGGCAAAACTGCGGAAATCCAATTTACAGAATTCATCTTTATATGTACTTCAACTACAAAATGTTTCATTCAAACCCAAGGCGGACAATTGAGACAATACCCTTTTGAGTTTCGGTCAGGATAAAATAAATATTTCAAAACAGTGAAAAATGTTTGATTCAAATCGAGGACGGACAATAAATATTTGTTATATTTCTTAAATATATCTTATGAATTATTACTTATCTAGTATGTGATATAACTTTCGGTGACAAATACCTTCTTGTTCTTCTTTCGTCTCATACGCATTCGCTTGTGTTTTTCTTCACACCTCTTCTGACGTCCAACAACAACGGTTGTCCCGTTTTTATTTTTCTGGCAGGTCTGTCAATCTGTTCTTGTTTAATAATCCTATCATCAGACATCATTCCTACATGTTGGATCCATTGCTTCCTTCTGTATCTCACCAACTCTATCGCTCTGGCTGCTGGATTTGAGGGAGAACATGGAAGTATCCCTAGAAAACAAAATTATTAAAAGAAATTATTTCAATATATGTACCTCCGCGTACTACGCATAGAAAAGAATACATTAAAATTTAAGGTAGGTAATTGGGAACTAATTCTTATATTTCTTAAATATTCTTATGACTAATTACTTAACGAATTTGTGACAAAACTTAGAATTTTTTGAAACGCGAAGAATACCAGTAACAGAAATAATTTCAATATATGTACAATTTGTTTAAAAACGTTCAATTAAATCCAAAGCGAAAAATTGAGACACTCTCTTTGCGAGTTCAGTTATTCCATCACCATATTACTCCATCTTACTCCATCTATATTTTAGTGCAAAATAAATTATTTGTTATATCCCTTAAATATGACTAATTACTTAGATAATTTATGGCAACACGATAAATTTTCAAGAAACAAAAGGTAAAAAATCTTTAACAATACAATTATCATCCTAGGTTGACCCTTCTCATTTTCTTTTCTAACCCTATTTTTGTGATCACAGTCAGCTCACCCCCCCCCTCTTTCCTCCAGCCATTTTCCGACAATATTCGCTCCTCTTCCTTGGGTCACTAACCATTTCTTCTTCAGCCCTTCACAGTCCCTCACCAGGTGCTCCCAAGTATCCAACCCTGCCAAAAAAAATACACATTTCGTGTATTCCTGCCCCATCCAGACCTTCCTGCCTATCTCCTCCGAGCCACACCTAGCCCTTGCCAGCAATGTCTTCTCCCTTCCGCTTCTGCCCCTATCCTCAGAGTACCAGGGCCTCCTCCCGATAACCTGCACCCTTACGTACCCTGGGTTGTAGGTACTGCCCATTATCCTATCTTGCCTAACCTTCTCCTCGACTTCTCTCCCTCTCCGCCACCCAGCTTCCTTCACTGATACCTGTTCCGCCCACATCTCTTCCACCACCGCCACCGACTCATACGCTCGCCTTCGCCTCACCATCCACTCACTGGACCCCCTGCTGCTACACCACTCCCACACCTTCCTAACTAACCTTTCATTCCCCATTCGCGCCAATCTTTCCTGGTATCTCACCACTCTTGCAACCGCTTTCCATTTCATGCTCATTCTGCCGGTTTTTGTTAAAGGTAAAAACATCCCGCTAACAGGAATTGATCAAATTGTTACTGCTTCAAAAATGTTCATCACATTCCAACCCGAACACTTGAGACAGTCCCTATGTAAGATCAGTTATGGACTATCGCGATCTGCAGTTTAGTGTAAAATAGATATTTGTTAAATTTTTGAAAAATATTTATCATGGCTTATCACCGGCAACATCCAAAGAATACACAAATATTTCAAGTCAAGTGAATCTCTCAAAAATTGTTTATTACTTCTCTAATCTCGTTTATTCATGCTCGTATATTCAAATATTATAAAATTCATAATAATAAGATATGAGCTTATTCATATGCGTCATGAATACATTTTCAAACTGAAACAAAACATCCAATTCTCGTAAATTTCGAAAACAAAGCGAAGCATACACGTGTTTATTGCAGAGCTTTTCCGTCACGTTCGCAAGCACGCAGCAGGATAACGCAGGATGTGTAACATAGTCGCAGCATCAGCGTAACAATTTCCTGTCTCAAACGATCTCTCACTCAGTGCAATGATGCTCGTTCGCCGGCGCAATTATCCAGCAGAGTGGAGGCGGTTTCATGCTCGAGATAATTTTGGCTTTTACTTTTCTGTCATTATCCTCTCGCGCTCCCGGGGATACAATCTTGAATTAGAGCTAGCTATATACGGAAGATAAGAGTGAAACGTTGTTGTACATAATTTTTCTTTAATTTTCCCTGTTTTTATCACTTTCATAAACTACTGTAAAAGTATCAACACTTGAGCGCAATTTGCACAAACGATCTTAAAATAATTAAAGACTAATTAGTTAAGAGTGTTGTGTTTGTAGAATTATGCCAAGTTAACCGCCGTAATTTATGCGTTATTGATGTTGCCGCAAACACATGCGCAAACAAATTGATGCTTGATATATCAAGAAGATTAATTAGTTTCTAGTTACAGAATGGATCAATTGCAACTTGGGAAATTGGTAATTGTTCAAATTGATGATACGCAATAAAATTATAATTGTTAAACATATTTAAATAGATGTTATATGTCATAGATAAGAGGATAAAAGGATAAAGTTACAAAATTGAGTCTCATTAAAATATTAATTAATTTTTTTGCGAATGTGTCGAGTTACTTGCTTACTTGGCAAGTAGTTGTTAAGTTTCTTTCTTGTCATTTTGTTTTAATAAAGTCGTTGTGGTGTACGACATCGTGTGCTTTGTAAAGAAAAACCTAGTGGTGAGTTGAACTTAACACATCGGCTAACTCAAAGAACTTAGCTTAAAAAGATCCTGTAAGGTCAAATCCTGCGCATCACTGCGAAATAAATTGATGATATTAAAAACCGTGACAACCGCGTAACAGAATGAATAACGGTATTGGAGAATTTATATATTGCCTGAATAATACCATTATACTTGTAATACCTTTTTTGGGGCAAATCGCTCAAAACTGCGAAAAATCCCATTAACGGAAATTGTATCAATGTAAGTATCAGTCGTGCAAAATTTTTCTTTCAAATCCAAGGTAACAATTGAGACACTCCCCTTTTGATTAGAGCTACTTTACCACCGCGATTTACAGTTTTGTGAAAAATAGATATTTGATTTTTGCTTCCTTGCACAGAATCTCAAATTGAAATAATCAAAATATAGAATTGACATAAAATGACTGAATATTATTTTAAGTCAACTGTAATGTGGTGTTGAATAGTTGAAATTGTTGGAGTAAGTCATATAATAAGTCATATAATTATTTACATTAGATATTTGATGAATTTCTTAAATATACTTCGGACAAATTACCCGAGAACGCAAACTTTCAACGACTTAAATAGTTATAGTTCGTCAGAAACAGAATAAAGTTACAAAATATGATCTAATTGCAGTATTAACGGTTTAAAGGATTTTTTGCAAATGAATAACGCAATTGGAGAATTTATGTAATGCCTGAATAATACCATAATACCTGTAATACCATGCCCTGCGCAAAATATGATAAAATTCACCTTTATTTACCTTTCTATGTGAAATCTGTTTGTGGATTACGTTCGAGGATACAATATGAAAAATTGCATTTGCAGTTTATTCAATTTTGTCTAGATTTATATCCTCTTCACGATATTATTCTTCTATTCTCTAGGGTTTTATTGCTGGATTATGTGTTGTTATAGTTTTCTAATTTGCAAAGATTGGTTGTTTTATATTTTAGAGTAATGCGTAATTTTTGCTAATTTAATATTATCCACGCATGTTAGAAAATATACAGAAATACGGATTGTTAGTTTCATATGATTGTGGAAAAATATTTTTAGTTTCAAATTGTAACTTTTATTACAGTGAAGTTTCACAAACTTTTATCAATCTTATCATCAATGATAATGGTATCAAACATTGATAAAAGTTTGCGTAACTTCTGTGCTAATTATTTAAAATGTTTTACCAACAACCGGCAGTAAATTCCATCAATTTTATTTTTGTAGTCAATTGAAAATGAAAAATAAATAAAAATAAAAGAACAACTTTTATAT
>JAODAC010029153.1:0-15498 GCA_027575185.1 Mimaenictus wilsoni
GTGATTGTCATGTGATGTTGTTGTTGTTGCTGATCCTTGTGTTGAATTGTGTATATATGGATTCTTGTTGTGTGTTACTGTTTAGTTGATTTGTCAGGTGTTTTTATCCTTTTTCTTGTGTGTTGAAAGTTATGGGTTACGCATATTTGCGATTGTTGATTTGAAGAGTGACATTTTATTGTGTGGTTTGTATAGGTGTGGAATAATGTGAATTTTTGAGAGTTATAATTGTGAATAACAGGTGCCCACCCACCCCGAGGACTCGAACCTCGTCCGACCGCGTGGTAGGCCCAAGCACTACCGACTGTGCTGCCCAGATGGGCTTCGCAGTATTTTATATTGAATATTAAGGAAAGTTAGATTTTGAAATTTCTAATAATGTTAACTATATTTATGCCAGCAGTTGCGGTTACACAAATAATACAATTTATTATTATAAATATATAGAATTAAATGATTAAAATTGATTAAATGATTAAAAATGATTAAAATTGAAGTAAAAATATGTATACAGTGTTTAAACATGTTAAAAATGAGTATAAGTATGCTGAAATGTGTATAGAAATTGTTTAAAAATATCTTAAAATGTCTAAGATCATCTTAAAATGTCTAGAAACGTCTTAAAATGACTAAAAATATGTAAAATTTGGAGAATGCATACAAATGTCTAAAAATTTCAAAACATCCCTCAACAAATATGTATAAAAGTCTCTAAGTCTCTTTATTAAATGTACAAAAGTCTCTAAAACTATCTAGGAATGTCCATGAATGTCAAAGAATAAACATAAATTTCATAAAGTTAGGCAACCAAATATACACAATTTAAGAACTTTTACAGTCTCAAAAACACAATTACTCAAATATATATAAAAGTGTTTAAAAGTATCTAGGATAGTCCAACAATGTCTTAAATTATCTATATTTACTTAAAAACTGTCTAAACAATCGAAAACTACGAAAGAAAAGAACAAAAACTGTCAAAAAAGACAAAAGAAAGTATGAAATTGTCTGGAAATGTCTTTAAATATCTAAGATCGTCTTAAAATATCTAGAAACGTCTTAAAATGGCTAAAAATATGTCAAATTTAGAGAATGCCTACTAATTAACCACGCAGTCGGACGAGGTTCGAGTCAACGGGGTGGGCACCCATTATTCACAATTATCACTCTCAAAAATTCACATTCATCCACACCTATACAAACCACACAATAAAAAAACACTCTTCAAATCAACAATCGCCAATACGCGTAACCCACAACTTTCAACACACAAGAAAAAGGATAAAAACCGCTGACAAATCAACTAAACCCTCACACACAACAAGAATCCATATATAAACAATTCAACACAAGCATCAGCAACAACAACTACATCACATTACAATCACAATAATAGACATGTAATATAAAAACACATACAATAACAATAAAATCAAGGCTGAAGGACCAGTATGATCGATAGCCAGGTCTTTGGACCAAATACATTAAAAAAATAATAATAAAAAACTATCTAAAATTATTATTAAATAATTTAAAAAATCATCTTATTTATCTTATTACATTTAATTTAATTAGTTATTTAATGTCTCATCAAATTTTAAATCAATTAGAACCATTTTTAACAGAATAATGCCGACAATTAATCGAATAACTTACTATGTTTAGCGTTTAGTTCACATTCGCTAAAGCAGAGTCTAAGAAGGAAGAAAGTAAAGCAGGATGTTGAAGCCCGTTTCTGCTCATTGCGGCAAGTATTCATCACTATGGGGACTTAATGAGGGCTTTTGCGGTCGGCGTGATTACGATGGGCGATTATTGAGAGAGGCGCGTTGCCGCGCGACTGATCACTCGCTGATCAGCCGAAAACCCATCGCCATTCGCCGACAACATCATCACATCCGCCGATCCGATGGATATGCTGATGACTATCACAGGCAGCAACTACGTCGCCGATCAGGGCTTCCACAAACGCCTTGAAAGCCGACAACCAGCGGCTAGGTAAAATGCCAATTATCTTCGGGTAGCTCTCACATGATGTAAGCATGCGTCGAGCGTGTAATCTCGGCGTAATTCCCTCACGACCGATTAGAAGATTCGACTTATAGACAGACTTACACACATGTATGGAAGGTGATATTTGATGTTAATCTAAGATACGATGTAAACATACTCAATGAGTGACAAACTAACGGGATAATACAGATGAAAATATAGTGTTTAAAACTAGAATTTTCTATTTTTCATGTGGTGGATGAGAGTTTTTGAGTATAAACCATTTTATTTGAGGAAATAACGTGAAAGTTTTAACAATAACGATAGTTTTCTTTGTTTATCAGAAATATTTCGATGGGTATATCAATTTATCATGCTAACCGTCAAATTAACCATCAAATTAACTTAAATAATTATTTAAAATGTCTTAAAATGCCAAAAACATCTAAAATAGTCTAAAAGCCAGCCTCACTCTTGCATTGTTTAAAACGTCTTGGAATGTTTAAAAATATTTTAAAATTAAAACTCAGTGTGTTTATTTTTTCCAAGACTCTACGAGTGTCCAATTTCATGCTGTTGGCCTTCCGATCGCTGAATCGTGTTCGATTTGTCTGCTTAGTTTGAAAAGAATGACCGGTAACCAAACGCATGCAACATGTAATTTCGTCAAAACATTCCATGATAAAATACGATATTATGAACGTCTCCGCAGTCATAATTTGATGGTTTCATCTCGTGAAGAAAGACAAAGAGTGTATCTATATAATGGTAAAATAAGCATACAAAAATATTGAACCGTTTACAAGATACATAAAGTTAAAAATCCTCTAAATTTTGTAATTTGTGAAATTAAATCGCGCGAATGAATTTTCGACTTTTATTGTTTTTCACGTAATTTGCGATTATGAAAATTTGCCAATAACGATAGTTTTCTTTGTTTGCCAGATATATTTTGATAGATGTACAAAATTATCATGCTATAGCCATCAAATTAACTTAATTAATTGTTTAAAAAGTCTTAAAAAGACAAAAATGACCACTTCAATTTCTTCAAACATCGCCTGATAAAATACGAATTGTGAACGATCCCGCAGACATAATTTGATGGTTTTAACTTGTGGAGAAAGACAAGGAGTGTAACTTTATAATAAAGAAATAACCATATAAAAATAATGAACTGTTCGCAAGATACATCAAGTTAAAAATCCCCCAAATTTTGTAATTTGTAAGATTGAATCGCCCGAATGAATTTTCGACTATTATCGTTTTTCTAGTACTTTTTTAATAACAAATTACTTAAAAACTAATCAATCGCCTTCTAGATATATCTCTTAATAGTTTTACAAGTTGACTTATTGTTTAAACACAATATTTATAGCTTTTTCGACGGTGTAAAATGGCAAAATGGTGTGAAAGATCATTTTCATTCATATTCTATGACCAGAATAATAATTTACGATCATGAAAATTTTGAGAATATCAATAGTTTTCTTTGTTCACCAGTGATATTTCGATAGATATATAAATTGATCATGCTATAGCCATCAAATTAACTTAATTAATTGTTTAAAATGACAAAAACGACCATTGCAATTTCTTCAAAACATCACCTGATAAAATACGAATTGTGAACGACTCCGCAGACATAATTTGATGGTTTTAACTCATGGAGAAAGACAAAGAGTGTAACTTTATAATAAAAAAATAACCATACAAAAATATTGAACCATTTGCAGGATACATCAATTCAAAAATCCCTCAAATTTTGTAATTTGTAAGATTGAATCGCCCGAATAAATTTTCGACTATTATCGTTTTTCTAGCACTTTTTTAATAACAAATTACTTAAACACTAATCAATCGTCTTCTAGATATATCTCTTAATAGTTTTACAAGTTGACTTATTGTTTAAACATAATATTTATAGCTTTTTCGACGATGTAAAATGGCAAAATGCTGTGAAAGATCATTCTCATTCATATTCTATAACCAGAGCCGCATTCGCGTAATTTACGATCGTCTAGCACACGCTGAGGGTATGGAGAGGGTTTTGGTTTATGACTTAAGTACAATTCTGCAATTCTGTACAGTGCCGCCAGTGCATCTCCACGCGCTGGCCAATAAATTTTAATGAATTATTCAGACTGGTGTGAGTCAGGCTGCTGTAAGACGACGGCGGTGGAAAGGTGCAGCGAACAGCGGGGAAGGTTGAGTACGAAGACAGTAAGACATTAGTGGTGCCTTCCGTTCTTTAGGGACGACCGAAAACTAAGGTAAAGGCGTGCATTTTTAATGCAACGTAATGCAGATTACACCAGTGTTTGGAACATAGAGAGGAGAGCTGTTTAGAAGATACCCAGAGGAAGACTGAAAGAAGGAAAGAGCCGGAAAGACGTTCAAAGAGTGAGTGTGAGTGAGAGAGAGAGAGAGAGAGAGAATGTGTGTGTGTGTGTGTGTGTGTGAGAGAGAGAGAGAGAGAATGTGTGTGTGTGTGAGAGAGAGAGAGAGTGAGAAAGAGGAGTCTCGAGTAGGAAAAGGAGGAAGAGAGAATGAAGGAGAGAGTTGGGAAATGAGACACGGTTGTGTTGGGTGCAATTAGCACATTTTAGTGCTTTCTTGTTTATGCTTTCACATTAACTACACTCTGGAGGGTCGTGTTTCGGTCTTCTATATGACCTTTGTTTAACTGTCTATGGATTAGTTGACCTAATCTATATGATTTGTGTAAAAATCATCATTTTTTTTTCTTGGAATAAAACGAAATAGTTCATTATTTCTAAAATAGGAGGCTAACCAAAACTTCTCTCCTGTTTCTCTGCCTTTTAAATAGCCAAAAGTATAATTTATTATGTGCCTATTATGTTGCCTAACACAAAATTCCCTTTAAAGTTATGCAGCCTTAACTACGGTACGTAAAGTTGCCTAATTTTCTTAGTTCGGACCACACCTAAATAAACTTCAAATTTTTTGTTTGACTTTTTGAAGTGAATATTTCTACGACAGGAAACGAATCGCGGTTTATTATGTTATACAAACCGATTGTAGTTCTAGTAAAATTCTGATTCCAGTAAAATAAAGATGAAAACAAATTTTACCACTATGAATTGCAACTATTGTAACGAATGGCGTATGCATTTTTGAATTTACCGCAGACGTCCGCGGCTTGTCGGTCGGCTTCGCTCGAACCATTCTTATCGCGAAGTCTGCCTCGTTCTGCCCAACGATCACTACGTTCTTTACGCTCATGCCATTTCGGCTTTTAGGATGCATCCGATGCATCTGATGCATTTCCGGCAATCGATGCATCGATTGTCTGTTTCCGTCGACTGCTTAAGCTGAACGCGCATGGGTCTTTTCGTCACGCAGTGATATCGCTGAGCATCAAAGACTGCCGTTTAACTTGTCAGTTTTAGGAACGTCTCACCGAACATCTTGTTTATTTGTGTGTGTATGCTGGCCAATAAATTGTATATGAGTAATTATGTGTTGTTAATGGTTGTACCTGGCGGCCGTACCTCAGATTTCTTTTTTATATGAACTTACGCCGAAACTGCTTAGAGATAGGCAGCACAACGTACTCCTTACGTTTCGGTGCAATATGAATAGAAGGATTATAGGCAGAGGGGATTTCGGAGCGTCGAATGAAGCGCCCTCATATGGGAGGCGAGCTTTAGAGTGAACTCGAGTTAACATGGAGCTTGCGATTCTATTTAGGCATTTTCTTTGCACCCTCGTGTCCTTGCTTTACGTTTATTCCACAACGTGGCGGACTGCCGTCTCCGGTACGTTATCTAGCCACTAACTGTTGACACGTTTTTAACAGGTGCTTTTACTGTCTCAGTTTTTTGCAAAATCTGCGTATTGCCACTGTGTTTTGTGTTCATTTGTGTTCATAACGAAGTTGTGAAGACCCATCATTTCAACATCACACTATTTTGAGGTCCTGCTGAACCTGGTGAACGTATGCCCCTTAACAGTGGGCAACCAAACACACGTTTCGCGCCCCTATGAAGTATTTTGATTCCTATTTTTGGGGTGTTTAAAATGATTCTAAGTAGTTTAAAATAAAAAATACAACAGAGGAATTGTTTCAAAAGTTTCCAAGAAGATTTTGGACTTTGTAGGTTCGACAAATCGGTTTTGGGTTATTCTAAGTTAAAAAGAACAATTAAAATAGGATTGATTTAAGCTTGTTTTATTATTCTTAACAGATAACTCTGCAATATTCCTTTAAAAATTGACTAAAATAAGGATTTTACATTATTCCAAAGGGATTTAAGACTATTTTTGTTTAAAACGAACCAAAACTCGATTACCTAGTTATATTTTCATACTTTTTTGTTTGTTTAGACCGATTCTATGTAGAAAATAGAGATTGGCTTTGTTTTCATACATTTTTAAACATGTTTAGATCGGATTTTTGCTTGATTTGTATTTAGAAAAATGAATCAAAAGTGTTAAAGTTTATAATTCGTTTTAAAAGACACGATATCGAGGTTGCCTGTAAATCAATTCCAAGGAAAGTAGGCAACTTTATCTACTGTTAATTCAGGATTTTAACTTTACAATTAATTTTCTACTCGATTTGCATCGTTTTTAACTGATTGCACGGCATGAATGGGTGCTACCATCGAAATTGTGTCGAAAACACCAACTTTGCATATAATAAATTGTAATAAAAGTATATTGTATTACTTTACAACAATTTCGATCTAAAACAATATTGAAAAAATATGCTTTGAAGTCTGGAATTTCAAAATTAATACCTGTTTTTCCTCTTTGAGTTTATTCTTTTATTTTTTTTTCTTCCTTATGCCGAAACTCTATTAATTTATATCTAACAAAATAATATTAAACTTTACCAACTTTTCCACACGGAATTTCCACGCGCCGGATTTTTTCAACAAAATCAACTGCGCAAAGAAAACGTCCTCTACATTGCGCCGTGCACCACTTCTCTGTACATAGTGCCCCTTAACCGTAGTTTGAATCTACAAAAATGTTTTCACAAGTTTTAATTAAAATTATCCGCATTAAAACTGTATGAAAATTTCTTGTTTATAAATCATAAAAAAGAGTGCGGCAAATCTGCAGGTAAAAACTTGATAAGTAATATTCAAGTGAAAATATTTTGTTTCATCTTATAATATAATATTAATAAGAAGAGATTTTTATGACAATTTAAAGTGTAATTTATAAGTTTAGTAATTTATAGTTTTAGTAACTAAGAAACTGTACGATCAAAACCTAAGAATCATGTTTGATAAAGTTAGCCACATTTTTACTCCCGAAACATCTACTTCTCTCATTAACATCTAAAACAATTTGCATCTGACGGGTAGCCCACGAATCCTGCTAAAAATAAATGATTTGCGATAATTCGGGGGTTGATGTTCGAAACAATATGTATGATTAAAATATATCGCCTGATTTTAAGCCTGATTTTAGTAGCTGCGTACATTCTAGCATCTTCAATTATGATCCCAAGCGAAGGACTAAAATGATTTTGTAAAGTTTATAAAATTTGCTTGAATATGACGTTGAATATTTTTAATTAAAGTTTTAAAATAATATGTTTTTATGCATTTTTATGTTAAAAATGCATTTTTCATCGAAATTTTGTTTGAAAATACGAATAAATAGGTAAATACCAATTTTCTCTAGGAATAATTGACGTCATATTCTAGATAATTTAATTGTCTATAAAATGTGATATCACTCAGCTATGTCTGTATAACAGAATTTATTTAATCGTGTACACAAAATCAGAAAATGGTTTGGCACATTTAAAGTTGAGTAAACATAAGAATATCTATAGTTTTTTCTAAACTTAAAGGCCTATAACGTCGTACGAACGGCAGCTATCGACTTGAAATTTTGAGGCAATGTTCTTGAATAGCCCTTTAATAGTTTTCATCAATAGCTACCAAAAGTATTCGTTTCATTGACTGAATAAATGAGATTTTCCGTGCAATGTCATGAATTTAAATATCTCAAAAATATGTTAAGATGTAATAAAATATGATAATACCAAAGAAATATAAAGTCTAATAGAAATATTTAAATTCAATATACTTCCAAATTTATATTATATGGTATTCTGCCAATTTGTAAACAACCTATGTTTAGACTGCACAATTACCACTGATTCACATTAAAGAGGAATATGTTGCATATATTTGCTTGCTGTGAGAGTTGCAGTCTGAATATCACGATATGCCAGGAAACGTGGAGGAGGAGGATAAGGAGGATGAGGAGTGAAAGGGTGGAGAATGGATGATAGCCGATAGTGAGGGACGGTTATTTCCATCCAGGCATCCAGCCTTTTGGTCTGGTTGCCACATTGACGTGTATATATGTATAGAGCAATATGATGGATATTTAATAAAATATCGATTTCCATGACATGACCATACAGGCCAATCACGTTTGATTGACGAGTTCGATTGCTATTTTGCATAAGGGGTCTGGTTGCAGTTGCAGCTTCCATGGAGTATGTTTGGTTGCTTGACCCTAAAAAAGTAGTTTTTCACATTTTTTTGTTTCTCAAGATTTAATTTATCATTTTCCCTCCCATTTGATTTTCTTTTGTTGATTTTTTCGATTTTTTTGAATTTTAATAGACAATCGTGAATTAGGACCTTTTAAAATTTTAGAAAATTGTTATTTCGGTTGCCTACCTCTATAATTTTTTTAAAATTAAAAATGTCTAATTATAAAATTTTTAATAATCTCATTTATAAAAAATGTGTATTTCGCGAATATAGTCTTAGATCAACAATGTGTAAATTTGGTTGCATATCTTCATTTTAGATATTAATTTAAAGGTAAAAGTGTGAGTTTTGGGTTGCCTACTAAAAACCTCCTTCAAGCGCAAGTGAATTTCCATTTTTTAATCTAGTTGCAACTTGTATAAATTATTTTGGATTACCTGACCCCCAAAAATTATTTTACACATTTTTTTTGTTTCTAATGATTTTTTATTTATTTAATGTATTCGGTCTGGGGACCTGGCCATCGACCTTCACTGGTCCTTCAGCCTGGATACATACATATGATTTTATTGTGTTTTTGTATATATTACATGTTATTTTGATTTTTGTTATTGGTTTCTGTGATGTTGTTATTATTGTTGTGTTGTTGATGTCGTGTCTTTTTGGATGTGAGTGAATTTTTATGTTGTCGGTGGATTCGTCTTGTGTGTTGTGGGTTGCGCATTGCGATTGTTGTGACTTTATCGGTGTGGATTTTTATTAATGTGAATATTTCGGGTGAATTTTTGTTAGTGTAAGCGAGACACTGTTGCTTAAACGAGACAGAGAAAGATGCGCGCGCGTCTTAGCGCATTAGTCCTGCGCGCAGCGATGTACTATGCAGTCCTGTTGAGTCCTCACAACAGTGTAGTCGATTCTATGTACGTGAAATAGAAAAGAGTTTGCATCGCGCCATTATTGTATACCGAGTTGTATTTTATGTTACCTGAGTTTTCATTCTATAATTACATTTATTTTACACTTCCTCGATCTACTTATTTAAACCTTTTAACAATTTTTAATGTGAATTAATGAGTGATTTTGAGTGTGAATTTATAATAGTAATAAATTCATACTAGTGGACTGCCCACCACGAGGACTCGAACCCCGTCCTCCTACGTGGAAAGTAGATGTTTTACCACTAGGCTGCCCAGGTGGGCTGTTTCTAATGGTTTTCTTAATTATTTTTTTATTATTATTTCCATTTTTTGAATTTTTAGAGTCAAACAAGAATTTTGTCTTTTTAAAATTTTATAAAATTGTTACTTGAGTTGCCTACTTCTAATATTGAATATTCTTTGATAAATTAAAAATTTCTACATAGATTATTTCTATTAATTTTATGTATAAACAAATATGTATTTCTCAAAAATACTCTTAAATCCACAAAATGTAAATTTATTAGCTTATGATGTTCCATCATAATTCAACTGGCCAAACTTTAAATATTAAACTCGGAAATCAAAACATCGCTCGTTCACTCACAGCTAAATATTTAGGGATCACATTTGACTCGAAAATGCAATTCAAGAAACACATTAAAATGATTAAGACAAATATAAAAGCCAGAGCAAAACACTTTCGTGTACTAACTTACAGAAATGAAGGCATAAATACGGAAACAGCTGTTAAAATTTACAAAGCGATATGTCGCCCAATGCTTGACTATGCATGTGTTTGTATGGTAGGTTGCAAAAATGAAGCAAAACGAAACATGGAAGTTGGAGAAAGATCTGCGCTCAGAACACTAACCAAAATACGACACCCCAATAACTCATTACACAATATTTCCAACCAAAATCTGTACGATAAAACGAAAATCCTCCCTATAGAATACAGACAAAAAGAACTTATAGACAAATGTGTAAACAAAAACCCAGACTTTCTAAATTGTATAATGCGATTCTCTACAATTACCCCACCCAACCTAAGAACAAAAGAAGCGAATGTACCATTACTTTCTCATTTATGTAATATAAAGAATCACCAATATTGATTTATGTATCCAGAATGTTTCATATTGACTTGTATTATGTGAATTATAATTAATTTTGTAAAGCAAAGGCTATATATATATATATATATGTAATTTTATTTGCATATCTTCATTAACTTTACTTAAAGGTAAAAATTTAAAGGTTAAAACTTAAAGGTAAAAATATGAGGTTTGGGTTGCCTATTATCTTGACTAAAATCATCCTTGCCTAAAAACGTAAATGAATTTCCATTGATTACTTTCTTTTAAACTACGTAAAGTAAGGTATTTTTTTTTGGTCTAACGCAGCGCCTGTGAAAATAAAAATTTACGGCGATTTGAGGTGTTGCGCGGGTGTAGCTTTGGGAAGGGGGTATGCGAGGTGAGTTGGTGTGCGACCCACATTTGTCTATTGAGATTTATGTGCGCGCCTCGCATGGGTATATACGCACACATACGTAAATGTGATATTAATGAAAGGCAGGAAAAATGCGGACGCAGCTTGTAGCCGCCTCCGCACAGCATCCTAGAGTATTCACAGCTCCAACGATTGCATCGCTCACCGCCGCAAAGGTTTCCACAGCAGGATCTGAAAAAATAGGCTCTGGAATAAAACGGCAACAAGATGGGGCTAAAATGAAGACGAGGCGGAAAAGATGGTAGCGAAATGAAATATTTGCGGTTGCAGCATATATATGTATACACACCCATACAGGTTGCCTACCTTGATTAATTAACTCCACGGACTTTAACGGGTGAACACGTCAGTTTTAGGTTCTTTCTTTCCCATCATATTCTATGCATGCATCAGTTTCTTAATTTTTCTCATTTTTGGGATATATAAGTTGATAGAGTGAATTTGCCATTTGTAAATTCGATAATTCGGCAAAATATGTTTATAGGGTCGGTTGAAATGATGGTTCCTTGTGGATGAGTCGAATTTTATAGTGTTATTTTCAATGGAGAAAGGGTAAAAATGCCAAAATAACATTTCCTACACTTTTCCTCAGTTAAAAAATAAATGAAAACGTCATATTTTCAACTAAAACGCCCGAAAAAATGTATAAATAAGTTCAGTTTCTCAATGTTTCGACATTTTTGGAATATATAAGTTTTTACAGTGAATATGACTCATGAAAATTCGAAAATTTATGGACAAAAGATGTTTACAGATTCTGTAGAAATATACTGGACGGTTTGCTGTGAATATATTAAATTTTAAAGGGTTATTTTCACTGGAGTAAGTATAAACCGTCCACAATAACATTTTTATATTTTTTTAAATGAAAATAACCAATAAAAACATTATATTTTCCATTAAAACACACTATAAAAACAAAAATATGTTCAGTTTCTCAATGTTTCGACTTTTTTTCGATTATTTAAGTTGTTATAGTGAATTTGGTGCCTGCAAATTTGATAATATATAGTCAAAAGATGTTTATAGGTTCGGTTTAAATTTAGTAGACGGATCCTAGTGAATGCGTCAAAATTTAAAGGGTTATTTTCACCGAAAAAGGTGTAAAAAGTCCAAAATAACAGTTTCTACACTTTTCCTAAGATAAATTACAAATGAAAACATCATATTTTTTCACGAAAACACTATAAAAATGCCAAGATTTGTCCAATTTCTCAATTTTTCGACTTTTTTTTGGATTATATAAGTTATTGCAGTGAATTTGGCACATGAAAATTGGAAAATATACAGACAAAAGATGTATTAGATTCGGTATAAATGTATCATGTGAATGTGTCAAATTTTAAAGGGTTATTGTCACTGAAGTTAGATGAAAAAAGACCAAACTAACATTTTTCCTAATTCTTTTTTCAAGCCATATAACAAATAACAATATTTTCCACTAAAACAACCTAAAAAAGCAAAAATATGTTCTGTTTCTCAATTTTTCGACTTTTTTTCGATTATTTAAGTTGTTATAGTGAATTTGACGCTTGCAAATTTGATAATATATAGTCAAAAGATGTTTATAGGTTCGATTTAAATTTAGTAGACGGATCTTAGTGAATGCGTCAAAATTTAAAGGGTTATTTTCACCGAAAAAAGGTGTAAAAAGTCCAAAATAACAGTTTCTACACGTTTCCTAAGATAAATTACAGATGAAAACATCATATTTTTCACGAAAACACTATAAAAATGCCAAGATTTGTCCAGTTTCTCAATTTTTCGACTTTTCTTGGATTATATAAATAATTGCAGTGAATTTGGCACATGAAAATTGGAAAATATATAGACAAGAAATGTTTTAGGTTCGGTTGAAATGTTGTAAGAGTTCCATGTGAATGTGTCAAATTTTAAAGGGTAATTTTCACTGGAGTTAGGAAAAAAAGATCAGAACAACATTTTTTACTCGATTCCGAATTTAAGCTAAATAACAAATAAAAATATTTTTCACTAAAACACTCTAAAAAAGCAAAAAAATGTTCAGTTTCACAATTTTTCACTTTTTTTCGATTATTTAGGTTGTTATAGTGACTTTGGCGTATGCAAATTTGATAATATATAGTTAAAAGATGTTTACAGGTTCGGTTTAAATTTAGTAGACGGATCCTAGTGAATGCGTCAAAATTTAAAGGCTTATTTTCACTGGAGTTAGGAAAAAAAGATCAAAATAACATTTTTTACTCGATTCCGAATTTAAGCTAAATAACGAATAAATATATTTTTCACTAAAACACCTTAAAAATGCAAAAATATGTGTAATATCATCCTCTATACGCCTTTCCAATTAGGTCAACGTTTTAAAAGGTTTTTAATTACCAACGGCACAATATGTAAATGCTTAAATGTTTAATGTTTTGCTCTAGTTGAGTGCATAGCTCTTATTTTTTCCTTTTTTTTCTTTCTTTCTTTCTACCTGCCTGCCTGCCTGCAAAGGGACACATTTTACTCTTCATTAAATGTTTTCCGAGCTATGTGGTTGGGGGCAGCCCTCTTGGACGAACGAAGAACAACGAGACTAATTTAGCAACCAATTCCAAGACGTCAACTTGTCTTGTTTAAAAGTGCGCGCATCCGACACGCAAATTAGTGCCAACCACGCCGGCGCCGCCGCCGCACCGTCCGTTCTCTCATACTCTTCCTGCTGCCATTGCCATTCATTCCTGCTGCCGCAACCGCTAGCAGCATGTGCAAACACGACCACGGCGCCTCCCCTGGAAAAAAGTTGCAAAGTAAGAAAGTACTAAAGACTAAACGAATCAAATTCATCATCGTTATCCCTTATTATCCTCGAGATTATTATGAGTTTCGGCTGACGTTTCACGTGGTTGAGAGTTTTTCGTATTTTTTATGGAAGGAAGATGGGGAAGAGAGAGGAACGGAGGTGAAAATTTAAAACGTTTCGGAATTTTATATTGATGGTACGGATGAATAGAAGACGTGACAATTTCAGTAGGAATATTAGTAATACAAAAATTTATAGACGATTTGTAGAATATGTATTTATGTAAAGTGGAGTTCACAAAAAATTGAAATGGACGATTTTTTGGGTTTTATATATTTCCTAGGGAAAGTGTAAAATAAATGAGTAAAAGTGTAGACAATTTTGGGAAAGTGTAAAATTACACTTATATACACTTATGTATCCACTTATGGATTCATTAAAAACTCAAAATTTTACAGTTTTCCTGAATATTTTACACTTTTACTAGTTTTTTTACACTTTCCCTAAGATATAAGAAAATGTAAATTCATATATTCGTACATTATGTCAAAGTTTAGCACTTCAAACATTGAAATGTACAAAATATTTTTTTCCAGGTAAAGTGTTGAAAAACTAGTAAAAAAGTAAAAAAAACTAGGAAAAACCTAATACTTTGAAATATTCATATTATATATACTTATTCTTTAAAAAATACAATAAATATTTCTCTGATTCCTTAAGTATTGTACACTTTAACTAGTTTTTTTACACTTTTCCTAAGATATAAGAAAATGTGAATTCATATATTCGTACATTATGTAAAAGTTTAGCACCTCAAAAATTGAAATGTACGAAAAAAATTAAATTTTTTTTCCAAGGTAAAGTGTAGAAAAACTAGTAAAAGTGTAAAAAAACCCTAAGAAATGCGTAAAATTTTACAATACTCATAATATACATAGTTATTCCTCTAAGATACTATATTCTCCTCTTGTAAATAATAGATTATGCAAGCAGATTGTGCGTAAAATGGATGACAATAAGATGTGAAGATGATTTCTAGAGACAATCAAGAATTTCATATAATAGTTAGATGTAGTAGTTGCAAGTGCCTACCTACGCGTCGCACGAACGATAATGGTATATTGAACTTGCCATCAAGTGCTTATATCAATCTTGAGCCGGAGCACATTCTGACACTCGACTTGATTCACCTGCGATCGATGCAATCCTGCGATTCGCCGCCGCCGAGCGTCACGTTATGCAAGGTGGTGCTTAACACGCGAACGCGCGTCGCCTATTGTCATGCCAATTTGAGGTTAATACGTTGCAATTCCACACTGCTTCCACTCTGCCGTCAACATTTCCATTTGCCAACAATATGCCCATAAACACACTACACAATCTATTCATACACGTACACATTCATTCCCACACTTTCATACACACACACACACACACACACACATATGCACACACACATACACACTTCCAAACGCTCACACGCATATACACATATACACACACACATATACACATACATACATATACACACATACACACAAACACATATACACACATACGCAGAAATTCACATACACACATACATACACATATACACATACACACATACATACATACACATATACACACATACATACACATATACACATACACACATACATACATACAAATATACACACATACACACATACACATATACACACATATACACTCACATACACACATACATACACACGTAAACATACACACATACACACATACACACATACACACATACACACATACACACATACACACATATACACATACACACATA